>JABYQS010000893.1:0-11587 GCA_022592435.1 Cerioporus squamosus | reverse complement strand
TGTTCCTTCGAGTCCTTCGTCCGAACAACCCAATCCTTCGCCTCACCATCGCTTTCGGAGGATCCTGCGGTTCCGCTCGGTCTGACATTCAGCTTCCCCGTCGAACAAACTGCACTCAACCAAGGGAAGATCCTAACTTGGACGAAGGGCTTCGCTGCGAAGAACGCCATCGGCAACGACGTGGTGAAGTTGCTGCAGGATGCCTTCGACCGGAAGCATCTACACGTAAATGTGTGGCCTTGGTAAACGATGTGAGTCTGTTCCAGCTGTGGTATTTGCACATGCTCATATCTGCAGACCGTGGGAGCGTTGCTTTCCCGCGCATACACCGGAGGGAGCTGTATCCTCGGTAAGTCCTCCAACGCATAGCTGTGTCACAGTCGCTGATCGGAGTGCTGAAACGCCCACAGGCAGTATCTTCGGTACGGGTACCAACGGTGCCTATGTGGAACGTGTGGAAAACATCAAGAAGCTAGGCGACTCACCAGCTCGGCAGAAGGGCGGTTACATGGTCGTTAACACAGAATGGGGTGCATTCAATAACACGGTAAGCTAGTTTTGCTGGGGTCGGGATACGCCATTCACGTGAAAATCTCTGCAGCGGACCGTTCTCCCTACGACACCTTACGACAACAAGCTCGACCGTCAGTCAATCAACCCCCGTCCTGCAAGCCTGTTGAGAGTTCATCTCCGGCATGTACCTCGGAGAGATCCTCGCAATATTCTTCTGTCTCTTGTAGATGCGGCGCCAAAACCGCTATTGTTCAACGGCAGGTCAAGCCGGCCACTCAACACCCATTATGGTCTCGACACTGCCGTGATGTCCGAGGTGGAGGACGCATGGGAAAACAGGCCGAGTCCCGATTGTCCCGGTTACGGACGTCGACAGTGCTAAGTCGAAGGCGAACGGTGTCACAGCGACAGAGTCTCAGCCATCCTCCGTGCCTGATTGGCAGTTGGTGCACTTCACGGACGTCGACACGCTTTCACCAGATGACAAGGCACGCCTGGAACGCATCCAGGGCATTCTCGTACAGCGTCTGGCGCTGGAGTCCGCGGATGTCTCGCTGCGCGATGCGGCTATCGTGCGCTGGGCGGCGTCGCTCGTCGCCAACCGCGCCGCACGATTGAGCAGTTGCGCGGTTGCGGCTGTGCTCGTGCAGACAGAACGTGCGAAGCTCGGCGGTGGCTTCTCCACAGATGAGGAGAAGATCTGCGTCGGTGTCGACGGGAGGTGCGTATCCCCTGTGATCGTTGTTGTGGCGTGGTGCTGAGTCGCGTGGGTTCAGTCTCATCCAGCACTACCCGAACTTCAACGCACGTCTACGGGACTCGCTCCGCGAGCTTGTTGGTGAAGAGGTCGAGAAGAAGGTGGAGATTGGTCTCGCAAAGGACGGCAGTGGTGTCGGAGGTACGTTGCGGCGTCTGCATCATTCTTGCCGGTTCTGACTTGACTGTGACGTTCCTTCAGCCGCGCTCTGCGCTCTCCAGGCTACCAAGCAAGGACATTAGATGCTCAACGGACGGAAGCAAAAGAAGTGTATAGGTATCAGAAGATGACACCATCCGGCATGTATCCTAGCTGTATCGTACTTGTACTGACTCCCTTTGTCTGCGCTGTCCCCGATTCTTATCGTAATTATTCCCGAACTCACTTTCCTTTCGTGTGGCGACGAGACCTGCCGCTTAGTTTCCATAGCTGCTGTAGACTTCCCTCGATAGGTATACGTAGATGAGTGTGTGTATGGGTATCCTCGGAACACGATCTCCACAGGCTTATGTAGCACCATCGTTTGTTGGCAGTGATGACTCCAAAGGCTCGTGGCGTTCGATTCCGTACTCTGCGTGACGTACCTTGGTCTGAACTCCAGACGTGACCGCAGAGTAGAGACACAGTGCTCGAATATTGGTCCGAGGAGGCCGTGGTACGTGCATGCGTCTCGATGGACAACCTAATCACCAGCTGGATCACTTCCTCCGTAAACAAGCCGCAAGCCTGCCCATGGCGCACTCGCCATGGGGTTGCTTCACCGGCAACTTGTTTAGAGATGACATAGCGATCGGGACGCGATCAGATCTCCAGGTTAAACACAAAACAGTTTACCCTCGGGATCTCGAGCGTAGTGTCCTTTGTGGTGATCGCGACACGATGCTCCTGAACTCCTGCCACTATGTATCATCCTGCTCATCATCGCTCTCCTCTCTGCCTGCGCCGGGACGAAGGACGACATGGCGAGATCAGAACGTCGGGTGGCTGACGGTCTGGAACTATGCCATATATGGCGACGCAGCTGGGCGATCCACCGAGCGGTGTGCGAGCGGGGGCAGGGTCGGCGGCGGTAGGGGGAAGTGCGGAGTCGAATCCTGGGTGACGGAGGATGGCCATGCGGCTGAATGACAGAGGCTTGCAGGTGGCAGGATAAGGAAGAGGGATTGCCGTCTGGACTGGAGGCGCCTGGGTGTTAAGGCTCCCATTGCGGTCGGTCCCCGTCGATTGCCGTTGTCGTCCCCGACGTCTACGTCTACGTCGCACCCTCCCGCTCACCCCGCTACGACGACCTCCTCTCCGAGGCGAAGCCGTTCTCGACGGCCTCTTCGACGTGATCGCCAAGAAGCTATCCCCTCTTCGCCTGCGAGGATGCCCGCAACACAGGCCGGGAGCTCGAACGGCCATCTGTCCACGGTCGCGGCGTCCGGCTCTAGCTCTGGATCGGCACCCAGGACGAAGCAGGTGCGGGTGCGTTCGCCAGGCGCGAATGGCACCGCCGATTCTGCGGACAACGGAGGTCCCGATGCGCGCCCGCCCCCAAAGCGGGCGCGGAAGGCCATCAACTGCGAGCCGTGCAGGAACAGCAAACTCAAGTGCGACAGGTGCGTCTTCGCGGCCGTAGCCAAATCCTCGCGTTGCTCCAGGCGGTGGCCGTGTCTGTTCGCCCAGGGAGCAGCCCGGGGCCCTCTCCTCGGAAATCCGCTTGGCTAACTTCAATCTCCTCGCTGTCCTCGGATTTGCAGGAACCGGCCGTGCTCGTCCTGTGTGCTCAGAGGTCCGTGTCTCCCGCTCGTCGTCGACCACGTCCACCGACGCTTACCTCTTCTGGCATGCGCAGGCACCACCGCGCTGTGCTACCAAGGTCAAGAGGGCGATCCTGCATTTCGTGGGGCCGTCGATCAGAGGTGCGTGTTCATCGTCTGTCCCTTCGCCGTCAGTCTTCTGCAAATCGGACTCATCTCCGTCTTCGTCAAACCTCGATCAGCCGTCCCCTCACCGATCCCGGCGCAGAGTTCGCAAAGATACGGCAGTCACTTGCTCTTCTCGAAGCTCATGTATATCCGCAAACCGTCCCCCGTCACCCTCCCCATCCATACTCCCAGTCTGCCGAAGCCCTCCGCCGCAGCTCATATTCATCCCAACCGGCCCCTTATGACCACACGTCGTCATCTCGCCCCCTCAGTCCAGACACAGAGGGCACCCCACAAGATGAGAAGAGGGCAGTCGAGGTCGAGGATGTGGATGTGGACATGGGCAGCGCCCCAGGGATGCTCGGCCAGCAGGCATCAGGCGGTTTATATGCCGGACCCACCAGTGCTGCGTCGCACCTGATTAATGTAAGTTTGATTTTGTCTCTTCCGCTTCGTTGGCATCCTGAGTCTATCGATTTAGACGTCTGAGCGTGATGACGACCAAAATGGACGCAATGTCACCCCCACTACCCCCGCATCCCCATCGCACGCCTTGACGGAAGGCGTCGATCACGGATCCACGGGCGAATGGGATCACGACCTCATCTCTCAGTTGCCCCAGGTTCCTACCATCGACGGCCTGATTCAGTACTACTTCGAGTACTGCAACTGGGTATACCGTCACGTCAACGAGCCGACACTCCTCGCGGGCTGGGAGCGCTACAAGAACGGCAAGCATGGTGATCGCCTCATCCTCGCTACCGTCTGCGTTCTGATCGCCCTTGCGGCGCGCTACCTTCCCCCGCGCCACGCCCTGCTCTCTGGCATGTCCGACACTTGCGAGGAACTCGGTGCCAAGTGTTATGGCATCATGCGTATCGCACTCGATCGGCACCGAAGAGACTCCATCAGCCCGGGCAGGTCATATTCCCTTGAACTTGTCGAGCTGCTCCTCGTCCGCTGCCACTACCTCACCTTCGCAAAAGAGGACCCCGAGGAGACATGGAGTGTTCGTGGGGAGTTGGTCACGATCGGGACCGCGATGGGTCTCCATCGCGATCCAGGCTCAACCCGGTTCGAGAAGAGCGTTGCAGAGCGGAGACGCTGGGCATGGTGGCACATCATCCTCCTCGAGCGATGGCAGGGATTTATGTTCGGGCGTCCACTGGCAATCGCGTCCCACCACTTCAACACACAGCTGCCTAGCTGCAGTGGGATTGGCATCGACAAGTCGGCACGGCTGTACCTCCCTAACCTCGCGCTGTTCAAGCTGGCGTACATCCTCGGCGATATAATGGACGACGCGGTCTCCTTTCGCGCGGTGCCTTACGCGTCCGTGCAGGAGAGGGACAGGCTTCTATCCGAGTGGTATGCAGCGCTCCCAGAAGAGCTCGATCTCGACGAATACCGCATAGCGCGCAGTCTCGCTAGTCCCATTACATCCGTGCGCCGACTCGGTGTGCAGAGCGTGATCATCCGCACCGCATACCACCACATCCGCTTCACCCTTCACAGACCATACGCCAAGGTCCCCGATAGTTTGGAGATCGCTGTCAGCGCTGCATCGCAACTCATCGCGCTTGTCGGCCAGACGCGACCTGACTTCCTCTCCAACACTGCGCTCGCGGTCCCGGGACACATGAACTGGGGCCCCTTCCACGTCTTCTCCGCGGCGATGTTCTTCTCCTTCCAGCTGATCACGAAGCCGGATCAGCCCGCCGCAAGTCTCTTCCGAGAGAACATCCGCAAGGCGACTGCTTCTTTGGAGCAGAGTCGTTGGATGCCGGTGGCGGACAAGGCGCTGACGATCCTCCAGGCGCTTGCCCCGCTCTACTCGGACGAGCTCCTGGAAGATTCGCGGGACGAGCGCGAGCGCAAGAAGGCCCAGGTGCTCAGCCTCGTTCGGACGCTCGCATTCCCATACCAGGACGCGCCCTACTCGAGATCGGCGGACTCTCCTGGATACAACAGGTACGACGGCGCTCTGCAGGCCATGGCGCAGGCGAACCACGGCACGTACCAAGGCCACTCGGAGGTTGTGCACCGTCAGGCTGCCACAGCTGCTCCTCAGCACCAGCATGCTCAGTCTGCTCCCCCACCTCAACCTACGCAGGCGCCGATATCGGCGACGCGTTGGACTTCGCAGTCCCAGGCTGAACTCAACAGCCAACATTATCCTACTCATTCCGCACATCAAGGCCACGCTACTGCATACACTCCTCATCGCACAGGCTCTATGTCCCAGGCACACGCGCAGCCGCACACCAACGCGGCTCACCCACCACAGCCATCACATTATTCACCGACTGCCGTATCGGGCCAGTCGTACCCGATGGCTCGCTATCAGGCGCAGCAGGCGGAGGCCATGCACCCACCGCCGCCGCACCACCAGCCTATGTACCGCGACGGGCACGAGCTCGCGTACGTCCACCCGGCGGACGAGAGCTCGATGTGGGGTGCGTCGATTGGCTTTGGGCTGTCGGAGTGGAACCAATTCGTGGACGTCATGCAGCGTCCTGATAGCTTTGCAGGGATGGTACCTGGTCCGCCGCACTGATGAGGCCTAGGGGCGAGTGGCCCGTTCTTTTGAAAACATCACGCCTCGGGGTGCTGGGGAGAGGAAACTCGAGTAGCGGACCTCAGCTCAGGGAGGGGACAGTGTTCCTGCTCACTTACGGATCTAGTTCTGCGTCACCATCTTTTATATTCTATGCATCGGTACGGTATTTAGTCGCATCTTGGAAGAACAGCCTCCTGGTTTTCGTGCTCGCATATTGCTCTGTGCTCGTTTTCTGGTCATGTACATGTACTTCTATCGCAAGGTCTCGGTCTCACTGGTTCTCTCGTTCTGTGTATACACTGCGTTCATATCCGGATTCCTTCCTGCCACTCGTCAAGGCTTACGGCTTCAAGCTGTCGAACGCCTTGCGTGCGAGAACATAGTGATTTCTGTCACCGTAAGCATCATAACGATATTGATAAGTGCCGATAAGTGCTGAGATGTCCAAAAGCGGGGGGACGAATGGTGAAACTTCTGGAACCTTCTTGTCTCTTGCAACTGTGTCGGACGCCTCGAAGATGATAAAAGTCTACATGGGCTGCCCAGTGCAGCAGCGATTCCATTCAACACCTAGTCACTACTCCCGTATACTTTCCCGTAATCCACCTTTTCCCTCACGACGACTATGGCCGACGCCCTGAAGGACCAGGGAAACAAGGCATTCCAGGCCAAGGACTACGACAAGGCCATCGAGTTCTTCTCCCAAGCCCTTGAGCTCGACCCCGAGAACTTCGTCCTCTGGTCGAACCGCAGTGCAGCGAAGGCAGGAAAGCGGCAGTGGGCTAGTGCGCTCGAGGATGCTGAGCAGGTGCGTACTTCGGACAACCTCGCGCGGGAAGTGCAGCCACTCACATCAGCTTTGTAGTGCATCAAAATCAACCCGACGTGGTCGAAGGGCTACGCACGGAAGGGTGCGGCTCTGCACGGGCAGCGGAGATACGACGAAGCCATCGAGGCGTACGAGACGGGTCTCAAGATCGAGGACAGCCCGGTGCTCCGGAAAGGCCTCAAGGAGGTCGTAGACGCGAAGCAGGCCGACGAGCGGGGCGAGGGCGCAGAGGCGTTCGGCCTCGCAAAGCTGTTCAGCAGCCCAGACCTGTTTGCGAAGCTCGCTCAGAACCCGCGCACGTCCAAGCACCTCGCGGACCCGTCCTTCGTGCAGAAGCTCCAGTTCTTCCAGCAGAACCCCAAGGCGGCGGAGAGCGCGCTCCAGTCCGACCCGCGCATGATCGACGTCCTCGGCGCGCTCATGGGCCTCGATATGCAGGGCTTCACGCGCGAGGAGGGCTCGGACGAGCTCCCGCCTGGCGTGAGCAGGGCCGATGCGTCGAGCCCGCCTACATCACCTCCCCCTCAACCCGCCGCCTCGTCATCCAAGTCGTCCCAGCCAGAACCTGCGCCTGCCAAGGATGAAGATGTGGAGATGCTGGACGAGGAGGAGGCGGCGAAGAAGAAGGAGGCCGAAGAGGAGAAGAAGCTCGGTGCGGAGGCGTACAAGACACGCGACTTCGACAACGCCATCGCCCACTTCCAGAAGGCATGGGATACATACCCGAAGGATATCACCTTCCTGACCAACCTTGCTGGTGAGTTATACCCTGCTCGGGAAAGGGATGCAGTGGCCTAATATCCCGCTGCAGCCGCGTACTTCGAGAAGGGAGACTACGACGAGTGTATCAAGACCTGCGAGAAGGCTGTCGAAGAGGGTCGTGAGGTACGCTTCCCGCTGTGGATGCCGGATGCCGGAACCTATCTGACAACACTTGTCATAGATCCGCGCCGACTTCAAGCTCATCGCAAAGGCCTACGGCCGCATCGGCAGTGCGCACCAGCGCAAAGGCGACCTTACCACCGCGATCAAGTTCTTCCAGAAGTCGCTCACCGAACACCGCACACCCGACATCCTCAACAAGCTGCGTGCCGCCGAGCGTGAAGCGGCCGAGAAGGCGCGCCTCGAGTACATCGACCCGGAGAAGGCGACCGCGGCTCGCGAGGAGGGCAACGCGCTCTTCAAGAAGGGCGACTTTGCGGGCGCGGTGAAGGCGTACACGGAGGCGATCAAGCGCGACCCGCAGGACCCGCGCGGGTACAACAACCGCGCGAACGCGTACACGAAGCTCGCGGCGCTGCCCGAGGCGCTCAAAGACGCGGAGGAGGCGATCAAGGTCGACCCCAAGTTCGTGAAGGCGTACATCCGCAAGAGCCACGTCCTGTTCGCGATGCGCGACTACACGAAGGCGATCGAGGCGCTGCAGCAGGCGGCGGATATCGACGAGGACAAGAAGCATACAAAGGAGATCCAGGAGCAGATGTACAAGTGTCAGCAAGCGATACTGTCGCAGCGTGAGGGCGAGAGCGAGGAGGAGACGCTACAGCGGGCGATGCGGGATCCTGAGGTCGCGGTACGTACTTTTTGTCTCGCGTCAGCACTGGGACTTCGTACTGACAATGCTCTTCGCAGAGGATCATGGGCGACCCGATCATGCAGTCGATTCTGCAGCAGGCGCAGGCTAACCCGGCGGCGCTGCAGGACCACATGAAGAACCCAGCCGTCCGCCAAAATATCATGAAGCTCATCAACGCCGGCATCATCAAGACTGGGCGGTAGCGTGCGTGAACTTGGAGGTGTACGAAGTTAGTTATCTCGTTTTCGGGCTCGGACTGCTGCTGTGTCATCTGCAATGTATCTCTACGTCGTTTTGTGCACATGTAATTGAAGTTTGCCTCGCTTTCAGTTCACCTCTCGGTATGAATACGTTGATAGACCTACATGCCAAGGATGTGCGATCAATTGCAAAGCGCTTTGCGAGAGTCAATGCTGGAGGAGGTTCCGGCCGACGATGTTGGCGTTCGCAACGAGACTTGACTCCCACCATCATGCAAAACATCGTGTCTGAGCCCGTGCAGCCACCGAAAGCGAAGAAGAAGTTCGACATCTGCGTCGCAGGCTACTTCCTCACCCGCGAGATGATTGCCCGCCCTCTGTCTGCCGGCGTACGGGGCCAGCCAATCCATCATCGACGACATGGGTCCGGCCGACACCGCGTGTTACTACCTCCAGCGTCGCTTCGCCGTCGAAGCCCCTTCTCTCGTCCTCGTACGCTACAAAGACCAGGAAGGCAAGATGGATGAACGTTGGCTCCTTACTGCCGCGGTCGTTTTCTTCCCTCCCGGCACCATGCCTCCCGATCTTCGATACGACGACCCCGAATCAAGGCCTACCTGAATACCTGGGTACCCCCGCGTGTCCTGAAGGACGAAGTTTCCAATGATCTCTTCTACGGACAGATACTGTGGCCTCGTGGTGAACGCCGTCCGTGCACAACTTCTCTTCCTCTCCACGTCCTCTAACTCACTGATTTGTTTCAGCGACCGGTGTCGTCCTCCATGCGATACGAATGCGCAACGCTCGGTATAAGGAAGAGCACCTATAATCACGAGCAGCCTGGGCTGAGGCCTCTAAGACAGATGTGGTATGTTTTATCTCTGACTGCATTGTGCTAACCTCCTGATTGGGTCACCACAGCCCCCTTCATTTCCTGTTCGATGGACGATCTAAGCATATGGCCTACCAGTATGATGAGCTATGAGTAGTCTGCTTGTTCGTCGTCAGCTCATGCTTCTCCCATCACTTCAGGTTGTGTACGCCACTCAGCACCCCATGTCACGGCGCACTTCTATCTGCACGTTTGTACGATTGTCGCTGTTTCGTACTGCTGGACGGACTTCCGCATTATGGACTCACAATCTCGCGATTCGCAGCGTATTATCACATCAATTCTAGTTATTCTGCGAGCCTGTACTATACAATTCAAGACGTCCTTATTCACCGCATCAAGGTGCGAGAGTTGATACTGAGTGTCCAGGGGGGAGGAAGCAAGGAATGGCGGCTCTTTATTACTTAGACTTTACGACTGAACTCAGATTCACAGCATGTATACGAGAGCGGAGTCTACTGTCGCAATCGACAACAAAGGCGTTTCTTCGTGATTGTGAAGTCTTTCAGGAAGGGCGGAAGGACTGGTAAAGCGCCTATTGAATATGGTCCGGGTATACGTAAGCGGTCAACCAGGCTCTCTTTCATCGGTTCATCGGCCCTTTATGCTCAGTCTGTAAACCATGTCCGCGCTCTCACATCCACACAGCGCACGCCTACATTCACAGCCATGTTGAGACTCATATCCAGCTCGACTCCTGCTACCATGTTCGACTCCTCGGAACCTAAGGCGTTCGACATTTACATGTCGGGCTATCTCCTCACCCTTGACCAGATCACCCGCGTCTGTCTGTATGAATACGGCGCCCCCAAAGCCATTGTCAGGACATGGGCCCGCTCGACACCGCATCCTATTACTTCAATCTCGCAAGGTCTTTAACGCTCCCACTCTCATCCGCGTAACCTTGAAGGACAAGGCTCAGGGAGGGCAAGCTTGTCGATCGCTGGGTCCTTCCCGGCAAGGTCGTCTTCTTCCACTCCTGGCACCACTCTTCCCCTCTTTCGTACGATGACGAAACTAGAGATTATTTGAGTACTTGGGTGCCGATCGACATCTTGCAACGGATGCTTTCAAAGACGTTCCCTTCGTAAAGGGGTACTGGCCTCGTGGTGAGCGCCGTAAGTACCCAACTTCTTCCGAGTCACATCCAAGTCCATCAGCTGATCCTTCTCTTAGCGACTGGCATTGTCCTCCATGCGATACGAATGCCCAACAAGGAATATCGTGAATCGCACCAGAAAGCACAGCAAGCCTGGCTTGAGGAGTGCAAGAGTCGTGGTGAAGACGACGCGAAGCTCGTATGTCCTATATATACACATCTTCAAAGTAATTTGCTCATTTGCGTTATCATAGCCCCCTGCGTTCCATTTCGTGCGGGCGATCTAGCTTGTCGTCCTACATCAGCTGTGAGTTGCATGACTACGCCATTCATCACCCATGATTTATCCTACTTTCCCTTGCTTCGCATACATGGCTGGATAGCTCAGATACCTCCCGCCGCACCATGGCCTATTATCTGGCATGTCCGACACTCACGAGGAACTGGTGTCATCATGCGCCTGGCACTCGATGGGCATCGAGGAGACTCCAGTTGGGACGGCTGTAGCCCTCGAACCCATTGTCTCCTCCTTATCCGATGCCATTGCTGACGTTCGTAAACGAGGACCCGAGGAGACATGGGGAGCGTTCGGTTCAAAGCACCACTCGATATCGCGGGAGGCGCAGGACAAGACGCCGCATCATCTCTTGAATGACCCAACCGTCCGCCGAGGTGTCTTATGCGGGGCCCGGACTGGAAATCACAGTCAAAGTACATTTATGCTGTTTCATGCACATGTGTTCAACGTTCACGCTTTCCGTGCTTCGCTATCTGCTCGTGTACTTGTACAACATGAATTTGGCTCCGGCATTGATGTCCCGCCCAAACATGGAGAGAAATCAGTCCAGGGGATGATGAGGCTGACACGTCCCATTCACCCTCGCACACTCTGCTGGGCACGGAGCGTCCGGGTTGAACTGCCAGAAGAACAGCGGGTCCGTCTCGTTCGTCAGCACCCCTCCCAGCAGCCTCGCTGGGTTCGGCAGGTCGAACGACTGCCGAAATCTCGATGGATGGACGCGGATTTGGCTCCAGCCCTGCTGGACGAGGGACTCGATGCTCGTCCCGTAGATGTACTCGCGGAATCCTGTCCATCGTATTGCAGAGGCGCACTAGAAGGATCGAGCGCAGCGGGGTGAGCACTACTCGGAAGACAGGCGGACAGAACTGATACTGAACCATGGGACAGCTCTCTGCGTTTGTGTAGAGGCTGAGCTGCGCGAACGCAGCTTGCGCCCGGCTCGGGGTGAA
>JABYQS010000892.1:0-11589 GCA_022592435.1 Cerioporus squamosus | reverse complement strand
TGGACATAGGATAGTTAGAATTCAGGAGAAAGCTGCTGAGCTGTGGAGGACATAGGGTGCCGAGTCAAGTTTTGCCCTAGGCACGGTAGACGCCTGCTGGAAGGCGACGCTAGCGCCGGGATCTAGATTGCAACTCTACCAGTCGCCACTGCACCACTGCTTGCAGCCGGCGCAGACGTATCGTGATCATTTTCAGATAGAGAGGGACGTACTAGGAACAGAACTGGGTAATTCATAAGGATATAGAGTCCAACTGAGTTTTGAGCCACGGCTGTCAACCAAACGCGGTCACGGTGCCCCCAACGTGTGTCTCCACTTACTAGCCCAATTGGACCCGCTATAATTCAGTAAGACAACATTTCACCATCTTTTGCAACTGTGCAGTGTTGGAGTACTCATGGATGTTGGAATGCTTCAGTCCGGACGACAAAAGGAGCAACGTCGCATGCCACCGGTACAATAACGGCAACCTCATTCCTCTCGAACATCAAGAGAGCAAAACCCCAAGCATATAGTATTAACACAATAGTTTTAAAAGGCTTGACGACTGCTCACAATACCTTCTATTGGAGCGCCACAGTTGTCACTGGCATCAGCACCGTGTTCCGGTAGTCCTCGACGATGACCATGGGCCAGCTCTTATAAACCGAGGATACTACAGTCATTAGCAAGCTTCCTTCTCAATACCGCCACCACTAACATCTACTATGGGTTGCTGCTCATCCCACCCATCTGAATCGAATCTAACGGTACATCGCCGGGTTCAACCAGCAGGGCCCGGCTGTCCCGACAGCATATCATACCCATATTTCATCTTCTACCAGTCTTCCCCAATCCATCTCCAGACAGCCTCGTCCTCAATACTCTACACAACAAGTCTCGGGAGAGGGAGGGGGTCTGAGGAGTGGGAATCCAAACAACATAGTTCAAGATCGGCGGCTACGCAGTCCTCCTCATCTTTGACTTCCACCCACCTTCCGTCTCTAACCATGCCGCTACCTCCACCAAAGGCGGCGGTAATGCGGAACAATCCTTTCAGCCACCTGCAAAGCGATGACGCGTTTGAGACAGTAAGTTCATGTAGTCCTCTGAAGCAGTCAATTTCCTCCTGAGCAGTTTACAGAGCAGCACCTTCCGGTATAGTCAATTTCGGGGAGACAAATAGGAGTCAAACGTCGGAAGAGACACCAGTCCTTACTATATGGACGGTACCAGAGGCCACTTCTACTTGCGGAAAAAAGGAGTTGTGCGACGATTGATGTAACAGTACGACACAGACTGGATCTGTTGATATGTATATGAATGTATGTGATGAGTAGACGATGACGACAGAATGCGGCATCCAACTGACCAAGGAGATGCATGACGATCATGTGACGAGGCATGTAACTTCCCCGGCTATTGAGACCATGGGATATACGAGGACACCACTGGCATGACACGTAGTGGGAAAACTGCATAGCGAACGTTGTCAGACAGCGTCCGTGTATTCTGCGAGAGCAAGAGGATGCATGAATGGGCTCAGCAAGCGTCCGCCACAGAACCATCCGCCACACCTCACACCTGCGCGACCGCAATAGGCAGGCACTATAGCGACGCAAAGAATAAGAACAGCAGATTCATATGAGATGCATACTGGGAATGCACGTACCTCCCATCCCATCCTGCTCGACGTTCGACGATTGCTCTCCCTCAGCCATCCCGTCCGTCAGACTAGATTACCCCACCTCCCGTACACATCTTCCCTCATTCCCCGCATACCGATTGCCAACACCCAAGCGATGGCTCCATATCGCAGCAGTTCTACCCCTTTCACCTTGCCCAAGGACACCGGCCCACACCCGCCCCGTCCCGCCGCACCCGCATGCCAACCCTTCCCCGAAAGCCCTGATCCGTGCCCGTCGGTGTACACCCCGCCACATACACCCGGCGACGCACCTTGCGAGCCACAGCCCTCTAGAGGGCGCAGCGACAATACTATGGCGGCACGCCAAACCGCGCCGCCGCCGTTATCGCACAGGGAGGCAAGACGGGTGTGCCTCAAGTACATGTGGCGTATCGCGGAACACGTCGCGTGGTATCACGAGGAGGAGGCGCGCGATTCCGCAAAGGACAGGGATGAGTTGGGCTTCTTGTGCGATGTGATGAGCGCGCGGACTTTGGTCGCAGAGTTAGGAGATCCAGGTCGCGGACCGGCGGAGACGCGGAATGTGACGACGCATGTGAATGGTACGGCAGCTTGAGAGGGGGGATTGACGAGGACAAGTGGACTGTGCGTGGGGAGGGGTCAATGCTCCTTGACTTATCGACCGAAGGTTTTGGGTTAAAACTTGTTTAGGAACCAACTTTCGCGTGGTTGTTGCTCGGGGTGCCTATGGTTCAGTAGGCATAGCATGGAATATACACATGACGGACATGCTGCACTAGCTCGAGCCAGCAGTTCATAGCGTCTTCGTCGCGAGAGCAATCGGAAGGATCACGAGCTTCCCCTTATCCCACTGTCCCACCATCAGTACCATCGCGCCAGTCCGAGGAGGTGAAGCGCTTACCACTCCGCTGGTGTAGTACACGTCGCTCTCCATGACCTTGCGTACTTCCTCAAGGCTCTCAGCCTCGCAAATGAAGATGGATCCGACCATCTTCTTCTCCGCTGTAGGAGATGCAATAGACTCCGGGCTCAGCATCGCGCCGGCGACCTCTGTAGGTCCGAGTTTCAGCTCGCCACGTCAGTGAACAACGATGATAACTCGGGACACGTACTGAACATGCCACCGTCAATGTACTCAGCAGCCTTCTCGAGGTGCGCACGACGCACGCTCAGCCGACGCTGCAGAGCACCCGCGTCGGTCATGTCGGGCGCGTACACGATGAACTTGTGGCGTGGCGCTACTGCACCAGTCGACATCATGCGCCGGCGAGCAAGCTCACAGGTGATAGAGTATGGATCCCGTGTGATTTGTCGAGCACGAAGGAGATGCTGCGGCACAATGCGACCGATACCGTGTCTGTACATGGTGGTCGGAGGAGAGGTCGAACCTGGGGCTGTGCTGGTCCTCGGATGTCCGTACTAGCGCCGCCTGTTCTCGGGCTCAGACCCAACCCGGCAGACGAACGACGGCTACAACGCTAGTGAATTACAAAGACAGTCTGGAATATACAATGCGAATGGTAGTATGTGTGCAGGCTGGCTAGCTCAGTCCTCCTCGTCCTTGAAGCCCAGGTACGGTTCGAAGTAGGCGAGTTCCGACTCTTCGGTCTGAACAGACGAGCATCAGCTTCAAGCGTACTTGGAACTCATGAGGGGCGACGTACCCAGCCACCGTTCCAAGCATACCCATGTCTATCCTCCGGGTCCTCCGTATAGACTCGAAGCTTGTCGTCCACTCGCTGCTCGTCCTCCGAGTCGGCATGATCCTCCAGCTTGGCGGCCTTGTACTCGCGTTCGTCGTCTAGTAGATACTCGTCGTCCTCCCTCTCCCGCTTCATTGGATTCCCATCATCCACATGATCATCGTCGGTATATTCGAGCTCTGACGGGGGGCGCCTTGGAGGTGATGGAATGCAGACAGGAGCAGGATACGGCGGAGGTGCAAAGAAATTACCCACACGAGCCCCATAGAGAGAAGTTTGAGGAGGTGGTAAACCACCGCCGTACATTGGCTGTGGAAGGAAAGTGGGAGGATTGAACCCGAAGGTGTGAGGCAGCGTTGGGGCTGGTAGGACAGGGACAGGTAAGGGCATCGCGACTTGAGGCATCTGTGCAGCCTGAGCAGCCGCTCTTGCGGCCTTCTTCTGAGCCTTCGTCATCTTCGACTGCTTGTTCGCTGTCTTCTGCGCCTTCGCCTCTGCCTTCCTCTGCGCCTTCGCCTCCGCCTTTGCCACACGCGCTGCCTCCCGTTGCAGTTCGTAGGCAACGTGTAGATAGGAGTACAGCGTGTCGTTGAAGCCGACACGTTCAAGTCCAAGAACGTTGACTGTGAGCGATCCCTCTCGGTAGAGCGCGAGTACAGCACTGCGTTCTTCCTGTGGCACTTTGCCACCAGTCGCCGTGACGGACTCCAGGCGGGTGACCATTTCCTGCAGAGTCAGTAGCGGTCAGAAAGTGGTCGTGCGCCATGTTACTGGTGATGGAACAAGTGCTCACCTCCGTTCCCATGCCCACTCTGCTGATGTCTTGGACCTTAAGCCTCCCGGGACCGGTGTGGCAGACGTACGTCCCCGCGTAGTGTACTTCGCCCGCATGGTGATAGAACACCTCGCGCTCCTGCTCACCACACGCGTGCCACTGATCCGCGCGAGACCAGATGCGCTGAGCATAGGTGGCGGACGGGACGTACGTGTAGTCAGGGCAGATGACGAGGCCGAGTTGCTTCGAGTGTGTTATCCAACGGTAGAGCTGTCCGAGAAAGAGGGGAGGAGCTTTGCTATGAAAGTATCAGTTGGGAGCAAGTCGGAACGATTATGGGTAAGGGTCACTGACCACGCCCGAGAGGCAGGCTGCAGGTATTACAACATGTCAGCGTTCAACTGATACGCCCCACTTGGCGTTTGAGATTCGCACCATAGCTAGCGCGGGCAGATTCGCGGTCTTGAACACTGCAGAGGCGTTCGTTGGAGCCCCTTTCTGCGCACTACTCAGGAGCGGCCGGCTCTGCAGCCATTGACGAAATTGCCCGAGCTGTAGAATCCTTCAGCTACAGACAACGCCTTCAACACGCGACGACGAGCGAACTCACCCTCTGTGATCCGTCAAGTACGTGCGACGTAGGTCCTCGCCGGACTCCGAGGTTAGTTAGCCCCTGACGCATGCGCAACATGGGAACTGAGGTGTCGAAAGACGGCGACGGGTTCGGCGGTAGTGCATGGATCCCCTGCGGCGGTCCCGGGCTGACGAGCAGCTCTTCCTGGCGCTCGATGATTTCGGGGTTGTACTGCTTCACATGGGCCTCGATCTCGTCTTTTTCTGCCTTGTAGCTCTGGATGACAGCCTCGGTGTCGCCATTCATTGCCTTGTATCGTCGAAGGATGGGCCGTAAGAGGGCCGTCTCGTTCTGCGATGCGAGTGATTTATCGAGAGCAGCATCCCGCTCGCGTGCCAGCCTCTCACATTCTCTTCGCAGAGCCACAAGGCCCGCAACGTCGCCCCTTCCAGGCTGATAGGTAGCTGAGACCCTCCTAGCGGCGTCCCGCTCTTGTGTCAACATGTCACATTCCCTCCGTAGAGCTATGATATGCCTCTTGAGGATGTCGATGTTCTGCAGGTACCATGGACGTGAAGGAATCAAGACGATCATCAGCATGTCGCCTACTGACGGGAACCCAATGGCGTTTAAGTGAACATTTACGTACACGCTCATAATCAAGGTCTGCAGCCTTGGCGTCGTCCAGCTCCTTTTTGACGTTGGGGACGTCCTTGAGGCGAAGTTAGATAGTGAGATAAGACAGGGGTGTGACGTGCAGCTTACGCGGAAATTGTACCGGTCATGGTCGCGATGGCGGATGATTCCGACATAATTTGGACTGGTAGGATCTTCTTCCTCTCTCTTCACAAGCATTGAGCTCTGTATTAGATACCGTGAGCAATCCGTCAGTCATGGAACTCATGGCTCGGAGACCAAGAGCGCGAGTCGTGGAAAGTCGCGGCGGCCCCCGCGTCCGCCATGATCATTGCCCCAAAGACTCTCAGCCATCCAGCTGCTATGTACGCAAGTTCGCATTGCTCGAGAAACAGCCAATGATACTCACATGGAACTGTGGCGGGTCCGGCGGGCCCGCTGCTGGTGTTCTTGAGCTTGAGCTCTCGGGCTGCATCTTGCCGCAACAACTGGCATGAACAAACATAGTCAACACGCAGGCATCTCCGCCGTTCTCGAAAAACAAACGTGGTTAAGGGTGAATCGATAGTGTGTTGACGGTGGTCTGTGACAGAAGACAGGAGACTTCCGAACTGAGCCAGAGCGTCTCGGCGCTTACTTGCATAGGATGACGGTGAGTATCACTGTAGGCCCGGTTCAGCGGCCTTTTCACCTACCTGTTCTTGGTGACTTATCGTGTAATGTGAGCATGTTATATGGATAGATAACACCGGACTTGAGCGTCTCGTCAGATCACTAAGTGGTGAATTCATGGATATAGTGAGCACGATTTTGAAATAACTTACTATGTTTTCGCAGCCTGTACGAGCGGTCCTGGGGTCCTGGTATATTATCAGGGTAAATTAATGGGTGTTCAGACTAGGATTCCAGGTACTTATTGAATATATTCACTTGCACAGTAATACGACTACAGTACTAAAGTACACACATACAAATGACATAATAACTGAGGCTACACGTACGATCCTCCACTGCGGCCCATATAGCCTGCTTGAAGGGGACGAAAGCCTCCATGTGCCACCATGTGCCCAACTGTGAGATAGTGTACTCACTAATGGCCAGCATACATCCTATCCAAAACCAGATTGACCTGCGCGGGCAAGACGAGCTCAGGCTAGCCATAGTCCCAGTACGAAGCACCCTTGCCAGCCCCAGGTAGTATGTAGCACAGACTTGAAGCGAAAGCAGATCCCCTTAACTAGAGCAGAGCCGTAGCCAAGTAAGCCCCCAGAGAAAGTAACTAGGAAACCGCAAGTGACCAGACGTAAGACCCAAGAGCAACCCAAGAGAGAGGGACATGAGGGAAGAGAGCAAGTCGCCAGAAGGCGCAGAGACGACGGTTGTGAGGGAAGAAGCGCCGGGGTCGGAATATCGGCTGAAAGGAGCGCTTCGCGACTCGGGACCAACAAGTCCCCATGTTCGATTCGGTATCGCGAAGCATGGCCTTTCACCAGCAAAGAGCCACCCTCAACTATCCCCCAACTTTAGCGGTGAAACGAGCTTTTCACCAAATCATTTGGACCTGATCCCGAGGTTTCGGGCGCACAGTGTATCTAGTAAGTAGTACTACTTACAAGCTGCGAACTGTAACAACCCTGTACTCGTGAGGTTGTGAGATTTCATAGCAGAAATAAGCTCCTCGACGAGCTGGATAGCTGCGCGTGCAGTGGAAGAGACAATAAACACAAGAAGAATACGGTGAGCGTCAGGCTCCATAACTACTAGGCGCAGTGCTTATATTGCTGAACTCGCGTTTGCTGAAGAACCATACATAACGACGCTCGCCTTGTATTGAGCTACACGAAATAGCCCCGACCCAGGTCATAGAAGAGACCCGGGATCACCGGCTTTGAGTCGTCCCTGCTCTATCCCGATCGGACAGCCTCTTCCGCGGCTAAGTATTCTGAGCCCTCCGTGTAGGCACTTACGGGGCTCAGTCAAAGGCGGAGGGAGAGGAATCGGACGTACATAGTTCATTGGCCAGCTGCCACATGTTATGTAGATCGACTGTTTGAATGTATCATAGGTGTCCCGAGACGCTGCTCCGCCACACCGACTGTGAGTGCGTCAGCAGACACCTGTTCTTCATAGATTCAGTGAGCATGCATCCCTCGTGTATACGCAGAAGGCCGACTCACGCTCGAGGACAACTGCAACTCTATGCCGCGTTCGCGGACGCCACACCGGGTCAGTTGTTCAGTCAGACCTTTCAACGCCCCACGAGCGGTCGCCGCTAGGGAACCGAGCGCGATATTGTACAGGCTCTCTTGTCGTCCTAGGTTATGCCTACACAGATGACAAGGAGTCAGCAAAGCCACCACCGAGGACGATATAAAGGAAACAGAACTCTTGCGCAGACTCCCTACTATTCGTCTCCTCACCCTCCGACGCCACACTCCTTACCCACGCATCCGCAGACCCAGACATGCAAACCGGTCGACCGAGGTCCCATTCGGAGCCTATCCGGGGCACAATCCGCCTTGCGCCACCGTCGCTACAGGAGAGCAGGAGTTCCGGAACACGTTCTCGTACAACTTCAATGTCCACGCTGGACAGCATCAGCGAGGACTCGGAGACGACCTGGTACGAGTACACGGAGGAGAAACAGAGGGCGGAGGTGGTCGAGTGGTGGCGGACCATACACGAGCTCAAGGAGAAGATGCGGCGACTGCTTGTGACCGCACCGGACGAGGTGGAGTCAATACGCAAGACGATCTGGTGGCTTGTGACTACCCAAACACCGCCCCGTGCTGTGGTGCATGCATTCACGGACGTTCTGGACGCGAACTACTCAGATTTGGTTGGCAGACGTGAGGAAGAGGGAGATCAGGACAGGGAGGAGGTGCAGTGGGATGAGGGACACTCACAGGGCGAGAACAGGTCCTTTTTCGAGCAAGAGGGTCTTCCATCAGCGCAAAGCTCTCCTACTTACCAGACACGATGCGATAGGTTGTGAGGTCGACTCCGTAATGGACCAATATGTCGAACAGCCTCCTTGATAGCTTGGTACCGATGCATATATCTACATGTAGTAGAAGTACTCAGTCCTCTTTCCCGTCACAAATTCCTGACAAACGCCTGAGTATCGCGTATATGTCAGAGGATATGAGAGGATCGCATCGGACTAGACTCACCTATCCACTTATGATCACGCGCGCCACACCGTCATCAACTCGTCCATCTCTCCAGCCTCAACCAGCCTCGGAACTTTCGAGGGCCCTGGCCCACTACCCTCAGTCTCCCCCTCGTCCCATATCTCGTCGAACCAGTCCCGCTTCTTGCCTGCCGACCGAGATGCAGGCGCCGGTGTCGCTGCGGGTTCGGCGTGCATGCTACTCATCGTGTTCGTGCTCGAACTTTCAGAAGCCTTCCGCTCTCGCTGGCCGTGCGCCTTCCTGAGGATCTCGAAGAGCTTCTTGTTGAACCCCACACGCTGCAAGCCGAGGATCCGGACCGTCGCGACTCCCTCCGTGTACAGGTCTGCGAGGAGGGGCACGTATGTCTTGGCTTTCGCCTGTCTGCTCTGAGTAGATTTGATGTTGACGTGGAAGGTCTTCCGAGCAACGGCTTGCACGAGGCTCTTACAGAGGAATGAGTCAGTGGTAGATATATTCACGAGATGGGGGCAGACGAGACGGCGCACCTGGCTGTCTACTGCGAGGTCTGCCACCTTGAGCGATCGGGGCCGGCGTGGCAGAGGAAGGTGCCTGCGTAGCAAATGTCCTCACCGTCGACGTAGAACAGTTCGCGTTGTTCACCTGCGAGGGATGTGCAGTCGGTCGCGGCGGTCCACGTCGATTCATCGTCTGCAGGTTTCGGGTTGTACCGATACTCGGGGAAGATGGCGTATGCGTGTTGGGATGGCGGCGCGGACCACTCAAGAAGGCGACCGAAGAAGCAGAAACCGCCAATGCTAGGTATTCGTTTACATTCAGGAGCGAAGTGCGGTGGAGTGGTGCGACATACCAGGCGTTGAGGGTTGCCTTAAGATGCACTATCAGTGACCGATTCCAACCCGAGTACGCGTGGAATGAGAGGACGTACTTTCGACAGCAGCAGAGGAAACTTGGTACCACGGAAGACCACTCTGGACGAGCTCGGGCTCGCAGAAGCTGCGATGGAGGGCAGACTCCGCAGCAGCGCGCGAAACTATCGCATAGAATAAGCCTCGCCGTCAATAGGTTCGACGAGGCTTACCTGCACCAGGGTTTGACCTGTCGAGGTTATGTGGGGCGCGGCAGCTGCCAAGTCCTGGCGCATCTTCTCGATAATCTTCCCCGTCTGAGCGGCCGCGTTAGTTAGCTGTGGCTTGAGTTGCTCATATCGCGTCCGCCACATTGCTGCCTCGGCTTGGGACCTCTAGCGGAGTCACGGGCATCGTCGAGCTCTTTGCGAAGACGGTTCACTTCGCCTTGCATGCGTTCGATCTCCTGAGATATTACAAGGTCACTTTAACGCCGTTCATACATATGGGCAAGGGCATAACTCACGCTTCTCTCAGCACTTCCTTGTGAATCTAGCCCAGCATTGATTCGGAGAGCCTTGAGCTCTTCCCTGAGAGCGGCATTATCCTGTAACACACGGATTAATATTGTCATGTCAAGGTGAGATCGTATCACGAGCAGCCCGAGTATCTGAAACTTACCTCGGTACTGTGCTGTAGCTTTCTCGCGCATCCTTGAGCTGTGCATTGAGATATCTTACGAACTCGAATGCCACTCCAGGTTCGAGAGCGAGGTCACCCATGGCGCGAGGATGAGAGGGATTCGACGAGTCCCTGAAGCATATCTATGAGTTCTGGCTACCGCAGCACGGACGCCCGTGAGGAAGGAGAAGTGAGCGTGTGACCTGGAGACACGGATACGTATCAAATCCAAGGGAATGGCAGCTCACCTTGTAAGATTAGGTCGCCAAAACTTGGCCAGAACGCTCTTCTTGCTCCTCCTTACCCTGAGCAAGAGGATTCGAATTCAAAACTTCAGCCGGACATCATGCATCATGCACGCCACAGTCTTCTGTATCCGCAACATAGGCGGAGAACCGCATCCCGCTGAACCCATGGCTGCCGCAGAACACCCTTACTCAGTCCGGTGGGCAGACTCCAGAGAATACTGAAGTCAAGGTCGAGTCCAGGCGGCCACTGCCAGAGATGGATAAACGTTCGAATGTTGTGCATAGTAACTTGAGACGTTCAGTAGCCTACTTATCGGACTTATCGGATAGTTAATCGGAAACGTCCGAATAGACGCCCCTCCGGTTATCCGGCGGGTATGGTCCGGGCGTCTATCTCCTATTACCCGCATCCGACCTCCTTCGAAGACATCCCTTTCTCCTGGACCTGCGTTTCTCTCCGCACCCACCACTCAGTACTTCGTTTGAGCCACATCACAAACTGTCAACATGGCTTCCAGCAGTTTACGATACTTCGCGCACGCAACGAGGACGTGCAGGACGCGGATGAGCCATGGAATAGTAGTGAACCGGCGTATGGCGTCTGGTGAGTACCATGTCTCATGTGTGCTACAGCCGTAGCTGAGGGAAGCAGGCCTTGCGAAGTTCAACTGGGAGGTTGGTGACTACGCCGATTGTCAGCAACTTCCTCAACTTGTCGTAGGATCCATTGAATGCCGAGGGACTCCTCACCGAGGAAGAGGTCGCTGTTCCGGTACGTCCGACTACCTCCCACAACCAGTCATCAGCCTTACAGCGCATCACAGAGATACTGCTCGTGCATTCTGTCAGGCACGTGTGCTCATGATCCATCACTATGCGCTTCTCACTGAGAATCAGTAGGAGAACCTTCTGCCCCGAGTTCTGGAGGCACAGCGGACTGAAGGTAGCCTTACTTGCTCTTCGTGCGCTTTTTGCCGAACCTCTCTTCTCAGAGTTCAACCATAATATTCTGCCTGCCATGGGCGAGCTGGGACTCCTCGGACCCACAATCCAGGGGTACGATTGCGCCGGCGTTAGCGTGTAGCTTATGGTCTCATCGCTCGCGAGGTTGAACGGTACGCTCCATTTTCCCCTCGCTACGCTGTGCGCTCAACGGAGATTCAGCATAGACTCGGGTTATCGGTCGACGATGTCTGTGCAGTCATCTCTTGTCATGCATCCCATCTACGCGTACGGGACGAAGGAGCAGAAGGAGAAGTTCCTCCCGCCGCTCGGTGAGTCCCCACTGGTTGCAGTGCACGCAATCACTCACTATTCGCAG
>JABYQS010000891.1:0-11595 GCA_022592435.1 Cerioporus squamosus | reverse complement strand
GCTGGGAAAACGACGGAGTTTGGGCTTCCATGGACCATGGGTGAATGTCGTCCATGGGTCCCCTCGGAGCGGTCCTTCTGGTGCGCGGGCTGACGATCTACAACGCCAACGTCCAGTCAATACAACCGGCCTAGTATTACAGCGACGTCCCGATTCACGTGATATGTACATAGCAACTTCATCCCCAAAGGTGCAGCATCTTCGGGTCGACGGCGTCGTTGTACCGACCACCCTTGACCGGGTCTTGGCGAGGATGGCATTCACCTCCTCAATCTCCGCTGCAGTGAGCTCAATCTCCCCGGCAGCAATGTTCTCCAGGTTGCGTTTCTTGTTACTGCATCAACGATGCGTCAGCGTACGTACGATATGAGCGCAAGTGCGACTTACGAAGAGCCGGGATGGGAATGACATGATCGCCGAGCGAGGTAACCCATGCTAGAGCCAGTTGACCTGGGGTGACGCCCTTCTTCTCGGCAATCGCCTTAACACTCTCGACGAGAGCCATGTTGTGGTTGAACACGTCCTCCTGGAAGCGAGTGAACCGGTGACGCATGTCTCCCGCTGTGCACGCCCCGTTAGCCAAATGCACGCAGACTCGTACTTAGACTGGACCACTCACCAGGGAGATCCTTCGGGCTCTTGATCGTGCCCGGAGGAAACCTCGTCCAAGGGGTCTAGAACGGGGTCAGCCAACAGCAGGGTTACCTGGAAACCTCACGTACGAGTATGCGGCGATGGCGATACCGAGCTCCTTCGCGGTGGCGATAACTAGTAGGTCGAGGTCAGTGCTGCATGTGATGCATCCTGAGAAGCGTGCTCGCATACCTTTCTTCGTCTCCTCCTCGTAAGACACAGACTGACTTCAATTTCGACCGCAGCAATAGGGTGCACCTGCGAGTGGGATGGCTCAGCTCCTGACTTGTGAAGACCTGAAGGCCCGAAGATCGACATACCGAGTGCCCTCTCCGGAGGGTAGCAGCGCTGCACTCAGACAAGCCAATGTAGCTGAACTTGCCCTCGTCCTTCAAGCCGGCAGGGTCTTGACCACCTTCTTCGATTGTCGCGTTGTCGGGGACACGCGCGGGTTCGAAGAGGTCCATCTTCTT
Source organism: Cerioporus squamosus (assembly GCA_022592435.1). Classification (NCBI taxonomy): domain Eukaryota; kingdom Fungi; phylum Basidiomycota; class Agaricomycetes; order Polyporales; family Polyporaceae; genus Cerioporus; species Cerioporus squamosus. The sequence goes on along the minus strand of JABYQS010000891.1, from coordinate 10,489 downwards.
GATGCCACCGAGCTTCTGGTTGATGGTGTCAACGCTGCGGCGCAGGTTCTCTCCGGACTACAGACTCATGAGAAGACGATCCAAGAACTGAGGTTGAGAAGGGCTCTTACGATCCATCGGGGATCAGGGAGTTCGCCTTCGTGCCGCCCTGCAAAGGTTGCAGCGTCAGAGGGGATACGACACGGAAGCACTGGAGTTCAATACTTTGACCGAGAGGAACGTCTTCTGTGCGTACTCGGGTACTTCGCGTAGAAGCGCGAGAGAAGCTCCAAGTTAGCGGTGGACGCGTCCGGTCCGTAGAACTCGCCTGTCGATGTATGAGCTGCGAGTTAAGTATCGAGCAATGCAAGAACATACCGCTGTTCAAGAACATCTTCACGCCCTCGGGCATGGCATCGACACCGGCCTTGATGGCGTCGAATGCCTCCTCGTCGGGGAGAGGGAAGTTCGGGTCCCTCCAGCTGCAATGCAGTCAGTAATCCAATCCTGGGCAGTAGAACTGGGTGGTACGACGGACGTCATCATCATGAGCCCGTGCTGCAACGAACAAACCGTTAGGACACCGCGTATAAGTACCTCGAGTTCTGGTTTACTTACGCCAATGCGGCCGACGGTGACATCACCGATCTTCGCGGTCTTAACGACGGTCATCTGGCTTTGTATGCTGGGAGCGGTGGTTGGGTGGTGGTGGATTCAAGAAAAGAGAGTTGGGTGCAAGTCCTCGAGCCATCTGTGACCGTATTTATACTTGGCCAGGGGAGACACGGGTTGCGATCGTGGTGGGATTTCGATCACGAATACAGGGTGTGACATACGTACTTAACCCTAACCTTGCGGTGCTGTCACCGAACAGCGTCGAACCTTGCGCTGCCGGGGCGACGCGTCTTGCTCCCGCCCACGACGGCTCGTCTCCTCCTCCGTTGCCACCATCGGCGTTTCATCCATGAGCTTCCGATCGGGATATACATGCAGCGAAGTACCTCCCGAGCCGGACGGTACCAGTCATCCTTTCGGGATGGCAGTGGGTTTGAGTGGTTGGACTTCCAAGCCATTCGTTGCCGGTACTTGAAAGTAAGTAGTGACACACTACTCTTAGTGGTTCGCCTTGTCGTAAGTAATGCTAGAATCCTGTCCATCCTCGTTTGCTACAAACGGGTGCTCGAGCTCAGGCGGTTAGGGAGCCTTGCCATCAGGATTGCCTCATGCACAGCGTAACCACTACTTGCTAACCGTACTTACGCCCAGCAGGCCACTCAGCCAGACCTTTGTGAAAGGTCCAAATGGCGCTCAGGTGATTCATACCTATCGACGGTCGCGGTGTCGACAATCAATGCTCTACTTGAGAGCTGAATTGCCGTGCAGTGCCAGAGCCTATGCGTACGGTGGAATTGGCAATCTAAGTACATGGACAGGTACTACCGTGACAGACGTCTGCTGCTTTGCATGTTGTGATGTTCAGGACGGCATTTCCGACTACCTTCTACTTAACCCCAGAGATGGAGCATCTTGTTCGCCTCTCCGCTCAGGTAACGCTCGCCCTTAACCTCGTGCTTCGCCATGATGTCCGCAATCTCGTCGAGCTCGGCCTTCGTCAGCTCGATGTCTCCTGCGGCAAGGTTCTCGAGCGTACGGGAAGCGTTCCTGTGTTCGATGACATGCCACCGTCAGAACTGGAATCTGAACATTGAAGTATACAGAAATGAGGCACTCACGAAGAGCCGGGAAGCGGAATCATGTGGGGCCCAAGGGAGGCAACCCAGGCGATGCTGAGCTGAGCGGGGGTGATGCCTTTCCTGGCGGCGATAGCCTTGAGAGCCTCGGTGATGGCGAGGTTGGCCTTCAGGTTCTGTGGTGGCGTGATTGTCAACAAGCCGTCTATCAAGAGCGAGCGTACGGGCGGGCGGGAACGAACCTCCTCCTGGAACCGATCGAAGCGGAGGCGGAAATCCCCCTCTACAGGATCGTCAGTCACTAGTTGTTGGTGGATCGTGCTTTGTTCAGGCTACTGACCAGGGAGGTCTTCGCGTTTTTTGATGGTATCTGTCGAGAGACCCCTACCGAGTGGCCTGTACGGACGAGTTTACTATACCTGAGCGACCGTCGCTAGATGACAAGCGATGCACTTACGAGTATGCAAGGACGGGGATGCCGAGTTCTCCAGCAGTCTGGATGACTGTCACAAGCCAAGATCGGGATACACGCTACTTGGTTCTCGAGCAATAGAACCGACCTTTCTTGGTCTCTTCCTCGTATGACCACAGACTGACCTCGATTTCGACTGCAGCGATAGGGTGGATCTGAGAAACACGGAGGATCGACGTTAGGCATTCTCCACGTGAAGAGATACGTCGGGCGTACCTCGTTCGCCTTGCGCAGTGTCTCCGCACGACACTCAGACATCCCGATATGGTCGAACTTGCCCTCGTTCTTCAGCTGGACGAGCGTCTTCATCGCCTCCTCAAGGGGCACATTGCGGGCGACGCGCGCCGTCTCGAACAGATCGACCTTCTTGGTCCCACGCAGGGCCGCATTAATGGTGTCGATGCTGCGCCGCAAGTTCTCCTCACTGCATATTTGCGTTAGAGTTGCGCGGCCGGTGTATCAATGCCGCACTTACGAGGAATCCGGGACGAGGGACCTCGGTTTAGTACCTCCCTAGAATAGTAGCGGGAGATGAGACTGGTGTACGCATACGGGAAGATAACTCAATCATGCCTTGACGGAGAGGAACGTCTTCTCTGCGTAGTCCGGGTACTTCTCGTAGAACCTAGACAGCAGTTCGAGGTTGCCCGTGCCGAGATCAGGAGCGTAGAATTCCGCTGTGTTTGATTTTAGGTGTCAGGTGGTATCCTCGGTGCGCACACAAAGTATAGAAACTCACAGCTGTTCAGAAACATCTTGACACCAGGGGGCAAGGCGTCGACGCCTGCCTTGATGGCTTCGAAGGCTTGTTCCTCGCTGGGGGCAAACCTGAAAAATCCCATTCATGAGGAACGAGTACTCGGGCTCAGGAATCATGCTAGACCGCACCCCATCCGCATGAGTCCATGCTATGCCAGTTTCGCTCAGCTCGCAGCATGACTACCTTAGGAAAAGACTCTGAGGTACTCACTGCAACTTTGGCGACAGTAATGCCTGACGCCGTGCCTCCGAGCTTGACAGTGTTGACGACCATGATGATGGCGAAGAGGTGGTGTGAGAGAGAGCAACTTGCGGAACCTACTTGTCAGTATCCATCGGATTATATGTCGGAGTCCTGGGTGGGTCGATCGACAGCCGCGTGAATGCGTGGACCTGCATGCCAGATCGACGCTTCGCGACGGCAACGCATGGTGTGGTGTGGGATGCTGGAGTAAAGGCTCGGGGCCAAAGACCGCCTGCAATTGAAAGCCCTCAATTCTGGAACTGTAAGTCGACGTCTTTCACGAAAGCGGGGGGCCGTCCCGAACAAACGCATCATCCTCATCGCGTACCGTCGTACACCCTGAGAAGTCAGTTCAGTCAGAGTTGGCAGCGCAGTCCGGGTTCAAAGTGGGGCTCGAGTTCATACGTACCGCGTAGTAGAAGCGACAAAACCGGAGCGACATGTCACTTGTCACTACAGTACCTGTGTCGTCAAGCGCGTCGGGCCGGTACCGGCTGGGGCTACGGCACAGCCTTGCCAGCCGAAGTGCTCAAGTAACCTCATATGCCCAGGGTAACCCCTACTAACCGTACTTGCGTCGTATAGCCAGATCTTTGTCACTCATTGAAAGTTCATGTCAGTGTATCCCTTATCTGTAATGGGTGTTGCAAACGTCGGAGATGACGCGGAGACCTGGAGGTCACTAATACTGAGGCCCAGTCCACTACTTCGCACGCTGTACCTTCACAATAACCTTTACTCCTGTACCTTCGGTACGACAAACACAACTCGTACACGTACCTCCTGAAGTCTGCCACGGTCTGCTGCCTAACCCCAAAGATGAAGCATCTGATTCGCCGGACCGCCCAGGTAACGCTCGCCCTTAACCTCGTGCTTCGCCATGATGTCCGCGATCTCATCGAGTTCAGCCTTCGTCAGCTCGATGTCTCCCGCGGCAAGGTTCTCAAGCGTACGCGAGGCCTTCCTGTGGACGGTATCAGGCGTCCGTCAGAGATTACTCTGAAACAGGAGATGCAGAACCATGCACTCACGAAGAGCCGGGAAGCGGGATCATGTGGGGCCCAAGGGAGGCAACCCAGGCGATGCTGAGCTGAGCGGGGCTGATGCCCTTCCTGGCGGCGATGGCCTTGAGAGCCTCGGTGATGGCGAGGTTGGCCTTCAAGTTCTGTGGTGATAGTCAACGAGCATTCCGATGAGGGCGAGAACGCGGACGCCGGGAACAAACCTCCTCCTGGAAATGAGCGAAGCCAAGGCGGAAATCTCCCTCTACATGATCGTCAGTCACTACTCACTGTGAAATATGCTCTGTTCGGCGTACTGACCCGGGAGGTCTTCACGTTTCTGGATAGTATTTGTCGAGAGACCTCTGCCGAGTGGTCTGTACGAACGATGTTACAGCTGGGCAACGGCCGATAGTGGGCGAGGTACTCACGAGTACGCAAGGACGGGAATGCCGAGTTCTCTAGCAGTCTCGATGACTGTTATTGAGTCGGTGTCAGGTTCCATGCTATCTGGACCTTGAGCGGTAGAACGGACCTTTCTTGGTCTCTTCCTCGTATGCCCACAGACTGACCTCAATCTCGACGGCAGCGATAGGGTGGATCTGAGAAACACGGATCGAGGTTAGACCCTCGTCACGCTGCATTAGGTCGGCGAGACGTACCTCATTGGCCTTGCGCAGTGTCTCCGCACGACACTCAGACATCCCGATATGGTCGAACTTGCCCTCGTTCTTCAGCTGAACGAGCGTCTGCATCGCCTCTTCAAGGGGCACATTGCGGGCGACACGCGCCGTCTCGAATAGATCGACCTTCTTAGTGCCGCGCAGGGCGGCATTGATGGTGTCGATGCTGCGCCGCAAGTTCTCCGGACTGGATTGTGCATATATGCGTCAGTCATGGCTGTGTATGCGGGCGAACGGCGCCGCACTCACGAAGAATCCGGGATGAGGGCTTTCGGCTTGTTGCCTCCCTGTTAAAGGTAACGATATGAGACGCATGCACGCATACAGGAAGGGAACGAGGTCATTCATACCTTGACGGAGAGGAAAGTCTTCTCTGCGTAGTCCGGATACTTCTCGTAGAACCGGGACAGCAGTTCAAGGTTACCCGTGCCAAAGTCGGCAGCGTAGAATTCCGCTGAATGCGATTCCGGACGTAAGGTGGTCTGTTCGGTACGCATTCGAAGTGGAAAGACCCACAGCTGTTCAGGAACATCTTGACACCGGGTGGCAAGGCGTCGACGCCTGCCTTGATGGCCTCGAAAGCTTCTTCGTCGCTGACAGATCTGCGAAGTCGCAGTCAGGAACAACGACTCTACTCAGTAATCATGGTAGACCGCACCCCAGCCGCATGAGTCCATGCTAAACCAGCGATTATCAGCTTGCATCATAGCTACCCTCGGTCAAGAAGTACTCACCGCAACCTTAGCGACAGTAACGCCTGACGCCGTGCCCCCGAGCTTGACAGTGTTAACGACCATGGTGGCGAGAAGCTAGCAAGATGGAGGAACCTACTTGCCGGCTACCAGAGAAGCCAGCTTATATGACGGAGCCCTGGGTGGGTCGATCGACAGCCGCGTGAATGCGTGGACCTGCGTGCCACATCGACGCGTCGCAGCGGCGGCGGATGACCAGTATGTTCAGAGTACCGGATGCTGTAGCAAATGGCCGATCACCTTGCAAGCTCGCGAATGGGTCATGCCGAACGTATGCATCATCCTGGTTCCTCGTAGGCCGGGTTGGAGGTGGGGTTGTCAAGTTTAGAATCATAGATATGCAGCACGAGAACGACAAACCCCGATGACGGACGTGCCTCTACCGTGCCCACTGCGCGTCACCGGGCATACGGCCGTTCCTGGAGGAGCACTACCTGCGCGGGGCTGCAGTGTAGTTGACGTCGCAGCTGCAGCCCTGTACTAGTCCTGGGCCTGCTCGCCCGTGGTGGCGATGGTTCGAAGGCGGACATAAGTAACGAACAGGCCCGCAGTGCGCTCGCTGCGCTTGGCAATGGAATGGCGCGGGGAACAGCCGCGCCACGTGCTCGCTCCGACCGACAAGGCCACTTCTCGGCTCGCGTCCCTTCAAAGCCCTGCGTTCCATGGCCCGCCTGCCCTCTCTCTTCTGACGCCTGCGCACGACCCCGCCTTGCTTGCCTGCTGAGATACCCTCCACACACCATTCACGACCATGCAGCGCGACAGACTCGCAGCGTACAGGGTACGTCGCCATCCCACTGCAACACCCGCCCAGACGGCTGACTGGTCCTTTCGTGGTCGCGCAGGCTCAAGTTGGCCAGCAGCAGCAACAGCAGAGCCATGAGATGACGAACCTGCAGGGTGGAAATGGGACATATTCGCCGGGCCTTGCTCCTCAGTTTGATGGGACCGCGAATGGGACGTCCGACCCCATGGCACAGTTCTACAACCAGGTGAGTCGTCCCGCCGCTTCCGCAAGCCTCGTGCACCCCATGCGCCACGCAAACGTCGAGCTAACCATTCGTGGCTGTGGTGGGTAGGTCACTGCTATCCAAGACGGCCTTGCGACCTTCAGCGGCAACGTCTCGCGCATCTCAGACCTCCACTCTCGGACGCTCAACACCGCCGACGACGGTGCAAGCCGGCACAATGCAGCCCTGTTGGACGACCTTGTCGGGCAGACACGCGAGCTGAGCAACAGCTTGAAGGAGAAGATTCAAGCGTTGTCCCAGTACCCCGTCTCTCGCCCGCAGGATCAGACAATTCGGAAGAACCAAGTACGTAACACTCAATGACGTTGGTATGGGACACGGGAGCAGAAGTTTGACGTGTCTTCCGACAGACTGCGCTGCTCCGACAGAAGTTTGTGGAGATCCTGCAAAACTACCAACAGGTGGAGAGGGACTACAGGCAGAAGTACAGGCAGCGGGTAGAGCGGCAGTTCAAAATCGGTAAAGCTGTCCAGGTGTGACCTCAGCCTGGCTCAACCGCATATTGACGTCGTCGTGTAGTCAAACCGGATGCGTCACCAGAAGAGGTCGCGGCGGTCGTGAACGACACGGATGGCGCAGGTGCCCAAATATTCACACAGGCGGTATGTTCGAGGGCTTCTGCACATACGCAAGCAACTCATCGCGAGCCATGATCAGCTCTCATCTTCAACTCGTTATGGCGAGTCACGCATGGTGTACCGGGAGGTCCAGGATCGGCATCAGGACATCCAAAGGATCGAGCGCACGCTCGAGGAGTTGGCCCAGCTGTTCAACGACGTGAGTATGACAGCGTACTCACTCCTTGCACAACTCACGTCCCCGTCTCCAGATGTCTGTGCTGATCGCACAGCAAGATGAAGCCATTGACCACATTCAGGCGACTGCGACAGATGTCGAGATGAACACCAAGGCAGGGTATGTGGCTTGCATCGGTTTCTACTGCGCGACTTGCTGAAGTATCCTTCTGCAGTTTGGGCCAGACGGAGAAGGCGGTAGAACACGCGCGTTCGGCCCGTCGCAAGCGTATCATCTGCTTCTGGCTCACCGTCGCAATCATCGCCATCCTCGCTCTCATCCTTGGTCTCTACTTCGGTCTTCCGGGCAGCCCTGGCCACCCGGGCAACAATAACAACAACTCCTCTTGAGTTGTTTTGCTTTTGTTCGCCCGTCGTGCCTGCAATACCCCCGCCCCTCTATTTATGTATCTGGACGATTTAGCATGAGATGCTTGACGAACGCGGCTCGCACGAGGAGCGCGGGCGGGACGGTCGCTTTTGGATGAATGGCCACGAGATTTTTGCACTACATCTACCTACCTATACGTAGTATACCAACCGTTCGTGTCTCTAATACATCGCCTCGCGATATGTCGACGCAAACGGTGCTCGCGAGTGTCCACGAGCGCACAGCAGGCGTCGTCTTTTTTTTTTTTTAGGATCTAGCATTTATATACCGCAATACGGAGTACAGGCGCGGATAATAACGACACTGATACCCAGACCCCGCCGAAAGCTTAGCGCCAGCCGTGGCTCCCGTCAACGGACTGCCCACAAACGTCCTCCCCAACGTGACCGGTCGAAGGTGATTTGCGCGTGTGTCGACCCAGCGGGTCTCCCTTCCTGGGTGGGACCGAACTGTTAATCGGCGTGTGAGATGTCGTGGCGGCGCGAACACGGACCGAGGTCTTGACGGTGTCCGGCCGTTGGTGGGCGTGGGTGCGCGCATGCAGCAAGTCGCGGGCGACTCAGCTACAAGGTATCGACCGGGACAAGCCCAGCCTACCCAGATGGCCCCGAAATCAGCGTGTCGGCGGCGCGCTGCCGCTTAGTGATGATGCCTCCGTCTCGACCAGCTCTTGATGTCCAACCGTCGACGACAATCCATACCCTCCATCCTCCTTAGTCTCCCACAGCCTCCCCTCCACATGTCCGTCGTGCCGTTCCACACCTGCGCCCTAACATGCGTGGGTTTGAAGGGGGCGGACGAGATTGGTGTAGTGTCTTGAGCGGGTCAAACGACCCTTCCTACTCCCGCCCTCCTCGATAAGGTTGTGATGGTCGAACACCGGCCAGCGCACGGCACACGGAACCATCGCCATTACAGCATAGCCCGGCCACGAGGGAAGCGCGCGACACATACCGGTGTTCTCCCTTCCTCGAAGCCCCGCGTCACCTACACCGCTCACTCCGTACGGTAGCGATCTGCGCGAAGCAGAGGCCGAGGCAGGCAGCGCCAGTGGTCTCCTCCCTAGGTCACGACGTGGAGGCTGAGGTGATGACGGTTCGGTGGTCGATGACCGGAGTGTTGCTGCACGATGTGCCGATAAATAGGATGGGGGACCTTGACGAGGGAGTCGGATGGAATTATGAAGGGTTTGGTAGGGTAGAAGCCGGGCGATCGCGAGCGATGGTCCGGGACAAATGCTCGCGGGACGCGCTCAGATGAGAGTAAGCGCCCGCGAGGTGGTGGTGGTGCAGCAGGCGTCGTCAGGTACCGGATCCGTGCCATAGAACGATACGAGTCGTGGTCTCCCCTTGAACGTTAACTGCAAGAACTTTCTCTCATCCTTGACATCCCATGCGACCCACCCGCATGATTTTGGAGGCTCTCCCGGGTCGGTCGCAATGTCCGCCGCGGGCACTGACGCATTACTCATCGACCGCGGTGGATCCATTTGGACGCGTTTGGCCAGTGGACGGACAGTGCTCTCTGACTTCCCGCCCTCGCGCACCACCATTCCGATACCGAGCCATGGCCAGCCCAGCGGAGAATTTCAAGCTCGCGCCGTCCGATGATCCCTTGACGAAGTTCCGCGACGAGTTCGTCGTCCCGACGTTCCGCCAATGAAGGCGACCGCGGTTCTGCGGAGATCGGTGCGCACGTCCTTCTCTTGACCTTCTCCGGTAGCTCTGAAGATCCTCTTGTCCTCTTTCTACATCTCATCCACACGCTCACTCTCGGTGTCGGTACCGTACATCATCACATCGCGCAGCGGATGAGCCATGCACATATCTCTGCGGGAACTCGCTCGGGCTGCTTCCGAAGCGCGCGAAGAAGCTCGTCGAGGAGGAGCTCGAGGTCTGGGGAACGAGGTGCGCAGCCCACACCCCGCATCTTACGTTCGTACGCTGAGTTTGCCACCACAGGGCGGTGGAGGGACACTTTGACCATCCCCATGCCCGGAGCTGGATGTACATCGCGGACTTCGTGCACCCGCACTTCGCGACCCTAGTCGGTGAGTGCGCGCATAGTATTGAGAGTGTCCTTCACTTCACTTGGCTGAGATCGTATGCGTGTCGGTTCTGTAGGAGCGAGCGAGTCCGAGGTCGCATGCATGGGCACGCTCACGGCGAACCTCCACTTGATGCTAAACGCGTTCTACAAGCCCACACAAGAGCGGTACAAGATCCTATGCGAGGCGAAAGCCTTCCCCTCCGACCAGGTACGCTCTCCGCGTCACGCCGTGCTCCCGCACGTCTCACTCAGCCGCTGCAGTACGCGTTCGCAACCTCGGTCTCTGCGCGCGGGTTCGACCCCGAGGACGCGATCGTCGCGCTCTCGCCCCGACCAGGCGAGCACATCCTGCGCACCGAGGACATCCTCGACACGATCCGGCGCGAAGGCTCGAGCATCGCGCTCGTGCTCTTCCCGGGTGCAGTTCTACACGGGCCAGTTCTTCGCATCCAGGAGATCACCGCCGCCGCCCGAGCAAAGGTACGCCCTCCCATCCCCTCCCCGCCCCCGGCATACACCGCGTACTGTGGGAAAAAAACTGAATGAGATCCGCTCGGACTCGCTACAATAGGGCTGCATATGCGGCTGGGATCTCGCACACGCGGTCGGCAATGTCCCGCTCTCGCTCCACGACTGGGACGTC
>JABYQS010000890.1:0-11602 GCA_022592435.1 Cerioporus squamosus | reverse complement strand
ACGACTGGTATGACCTCGGAGATCAGACCCCGTCACGCACGTACAGCGCGCGGTGCAGGCGCAGCGGGTTCTTTCCCGAGGGCCCCCAGAGCAGCACACCCGCATCTTCGCCGCTCTCAGCAGCGCACTCTTGTTCGTCCTCGGAGCGACGGTAGGTGCCTGCAGACTGCTCGGGCGGGGGCGCGGCTTCGCGGGGCCTCCTCCTTCGGCGTAGGGGTCTTGTCGCCATTCGCTTGCGGCACAGCTCCAGAAGGCTTTGCACCGGCGCGGTGGACGGTCGGGGTCCCGGGCGCGAGCCGGTCAAAGATGTGGCGCGGCTGAGGGTGGCGGGACGCGAGACGGTCGAGGACGTTGCGCGACTGAGGGTTGCGGCGCGCGTCGTGCCGTTCGTCATCGATGCGGCCGAGGGAGGACGGGAGATGGAAGGGCGGGACGAGGAGGTGCCGCTAAAGGATTGTCTCGAAGACGAGCGGGAAGGTGCAGACTGGGACGATGGCTGGCGGACTGCAAATCAATAAGGTGAGTGAATTGCATATGTTGGCGTATGGAGGCAGCACGCACACATGAACGAGGACGGAGGCGCAGCTTCCTTCTGCTGCCTCAAGGCCGCGCTCTTGTTCAGTCTCGGAGCCACGCTAGGCGGGCGCGTGCTGGCCACGGCGATACTCTCCCTCCTCTTGTGTCCCGGGACTCCATCGAAGGTAGCCTTGTCGCCGTTAGCATTGGCCGCCGGGGTCCTCTTCTTATCCTCCGGCTTAATGCCCAGCCTGAGGGAAGCGGCGCGCGTCATCCTCGGTGCAACCGCTGGCGGCGCGGTCGAAGCCACAGTGATCGTCTCCGCACGCTTGTGTCCGGGGACGTTGGCAAACGTCTGTGCAAGACGCTCCTTTGTGGGCGGGGCGCGCTTGACGCTTTCGAGGGGAATGCCAGCGCGGAGTGCGGCGGCCTTGGACATACGTGGGACGATATCCGGGGCGGCGTGTGTAGCGGGAAGTGCTCGCGCCTTGAACCCGGGCTTGCCAGCCCCATTCGCCGACCCACCCGCGTGCGATGAAGCAGCGTATTCCGACCCTCCTCCCGCGGTGCGCAGCTGTTCGAGGACCGACGAGGAGACAGATCTAAGAGAGCCTGCGGGGATGCCACCGTAGCCCTGGCCGACGTCGGGAAGCTCTGTGGCGGGGAATGGGGAGAAGACGCGAAGATGGACTGGATCTGTATCTCAGCGGTCTGTGCGTCGGAGGAGCCCATGACGCCGTTTTGAGCCGCGGAGATGCCGTAGAGCGCGCGAATGGAGTTGGGGGTATCTTTGCGCGCGACCTCGGGATCGGGGTCGCCCATAAGAGAGTGCCAGACCTCGACGGCGCGGCGGCGTTTCGAGGACGTAAACCCAGACAGGGCCCTGGTTGCGCGTGCGCGAGGAGAAGGGCGGAAGGGACAGCTGAGGAAATGCAGTGGCGGACAGGAGGCGGGACACTCACTCGGCAAAGGACTCATAATCGGGCCCGAAGAGCTCGAAGAGGGTGTCGGGATCCGTCTCGACGTCGAACTCCATCTGCCTCTCTTTCACAATCTGCGCAGTGTCAGTGCACGCGCTGCAAGCCGCGCGGAGAACGTGCGCGCACCTCGAAACCGGCATCCGAGATGCTCCGCTCGATCTCAACCTGTGGTTGAGCGCATGGTGCTTGATGATAGCGACCGTCCGCGTCGTGGGCGAGACGGGGCTGCCAAGTATCTCGCCGGGAGCCTGGGTGGGGGACGAAGGGTAGACATGTTCACGGGTGCCATTGAGCTAGAAGCGCGAAGTTGAAGGAGCGAAGAGGCAGCAGGCCGCAGATTCAGAAGAAGTCGAGAGGGCAAAGAGTCAAGAAGAAGAAGAAACACTCAGAAGGAAGGCAAGGTGAACTGCAAGGCCCCAGACGAGACGCAGAGGATTTACACCGTTCAAGTTGACGAGGTTCGAGTTGCGAGCCGTCTTGACCTCCAGCCCGACATACCCCCACGCCGGGACCCCGGACACGCGCTTCCGTGACATACACCAGCTGATCAATGCTCTCCGTGCTCCCTCATCCTCGTCACTCTTGACGCAGAAACATTCGCGCTATCTCACACAAAGAGCGTTCCATTCCACGCAGGAATTTCCTCCGTCTCACAGGGCGAGACAGCCCCGGAACGCGAGCGTCGGAATTCGCGTGACAGACGCGACAGTCACGTCACGTCACACTATGTATCCTAACAACGCGGGCGCTTATACGCCTCATGTCCTCGGCGAGGTTCACTGATCTACTCACCCCCGCCCACTATCGACTCTCGAGTACGAAGACCTACCTCATCCTGCAGGAAGTAGCGATGGTACAGCAATGCTGTAGTGGTTCCGGAAGTCGCAGAAGTAAGGCATGGAATGGAAACAGCGAAGATGAAAAGTTGCATCCGGGGACCTACTGTGATCCTCTTCGATACTAGCGTCTACCCGTGCCCTTGTCACGGAAAAGCCGAGGTGCATGAGCTACTCAGAGATCCATAACACCGGCGCACTCGGGTGGGCTGCGCCCCCCCCTCGTGCGCCGCCGTCTTCAGGGTTTACATATCTGAGCGACTGCGAGCTTGAGCTTGAACGTCAGTCTCACTCGCTCGCTACCGTCCATCGTCGTGAGGTCAAGCGGAGATCATGTCACTTAATGCACACTTGAACTCCGCCAAGTGGTATTGGAGGTCCGCTTCTACATTGGCTTTCGGGGACAGAACCCACAGCTCAAGCGCTGGCCGGCGCTCTCTCCGATTTCGATGTCTATAGCCTCCCTCCCTCTCGGACTGCCTCCGCAACGCTTGCAGGCAACAGAGAGGGAGTTATACTTCCATTACATTGTGAATCTGCAGGAAAGAGAGCAGCCTGTGCAGCTGAACATGCCAACTTACCATCTATAGAAAGGGCACTTTCCTAATCCGTTCGAGATGATTTACTATAGAAGATCCTCAGTCGACGTCGATCCCGCTTGTTGTCGTATGGAATGGCGATGGCGCGTGTCTTAGATCTCAGACTTAACCCCGCGACGGAAGACCGGTCGGCTAAGTGTAAGTTCGCTTCTCTTCACACAACGACTCCGATCAAAACACCCTTCACCTATGAGTTAGCCACAGGGCCTCGCGTCTGCTCCGATAGCCACCGCGGACGACTTCGGACAAACATTCCAGTGTCAAGTGGTGTGTATATCTTCAGCGTGCAAGTATTATTGATACAGTTGTCAGACTAAGTGAAAGCCATGCCGACCGCCTTCTAAAGTGTAGTATGTTACCGTAGAATAATACGAAGTAGGGGGCGTCCTGGGGGGGAAGATGCTATACCTTGCATGATGTACCAGCCGAAGAAATGCCGTTGAGATGGATGGAGAGTCCGCCGCGACCTGCACATGCGCTAGAGTGTGTACCGGGTCAACCGTGGGCGCCGTTATGGCTTCGAGTCCGAGTCCGAGCTCGCGCCCGTGGAACTTGAGCTTGAGCTCCAGCCCTTCCACCACTTGGCGACCTTCTGTGCAGCGTACCGTGCGCTCTTGATAGGGCCTGCGGATACGAGTCCCTTGAGGGTCTGGACGGTCGACGGACCCCGCACGATGTTGTGCAGTTCTGTGCGGTCGGCCAGAGTGGGTCAGCCATATGACGTCACAACAACCGACAGGAGGCCTACCTCGCTCAATCACCGACGGGAGGCTGGCGTCGCCCGCGAGCTTCGCCCAGTAGACAGACTCGTCTGCCTCCTTGGGCGGGATCGAGGACTGGCTCGAGTAGTGGGTCGTGACATGCGTGAGGAGGTTCGACGGCAGTTTCCGGAGATGGGCCGCACGCGCCTGCGGGCTGGTGTCCTGCTGGATCGTCGCGCTGTGTGCGGGCCAGTGGACGCCCGGGAGCGCGACGACGAGGCGGTGGTAGAGCTCCTTGAACTGGGGAGCCTGCTTGCGCACGATGTTGCCCACCTTGCCGCGGTTCTCCGCCGGGAGCAGCATGCGCACGTCCCCGCCGTACGAGAACCCCGCGATGCGCTCAAAGAGCTCGCGCTCCGAGAACTCGTCCGGGAGCGTGAGAAGCGCGGTGCGGACGGCCGAGGTCAGGTTGACCTGCTGCGTGAGCCGCACGCGCGCGTCATCCTTGATAATCCGGATGGGCTTGTGCATCCGCCCCGAAAGGTAGAGCGACTTCCAGTTGAGCAGGTCGGAGCAGAGGTTGTCGACCGTCGTGACTCCGTACTTGATGGTCTGTCCCCCGCCCGCTCGCTCAGCGGCCGAGTCCACGCGCGTCAGAAGGGAGGAGGAGCACGCACCACTCCGTTCATGGTCACCATCGAGTTGAACCAGACCCCCGGCGGAATCTCCTCCACCTTCGCCACGAACGACGACCCGACCATCCGCACGCCGAGCGGGTAGTGCCCGGGGAACTGGTGCATGTTGATCGAGTGCCAGTGCGCGGGGTGCGTCACCGCGAACATGAAGTCGAGCATCGGCCCGTCCTGGCTCGTCGGGCTGCTCGAGGTGTACCCGTCCTGCTCAAACACCCCAGAGCCGTACGCAAACGCATAGCGTATTGGGGCTTCGAACCGCGCGACGATGGACTCGAGGAGCGCGCGCGTCGAGTCGGCAACAGGCAGGAACTGATTTCGGCCGAACGAGGGCGGGAGCGAGGCGAGCACCTGGTGCCTATGCGACGTTGTTGGACGCGGCGCAGGGTTCAGACGTGTCCGTGCGAGCGGCTTGCTCGACGGGTGCTTGTTCTGCGAAGACGAGGGCGGGGGAGGAGGCGGGGGCTGGGGGCCGGACGATGTCGCAGTCTCGGTAGACAGTGAGCGAGCGACGAGGGTGGGGAGTCTGCGAGCATTCGTGCGGGCGAGCATGGCGGCTAGGGCGATTGTAACGAGAGAGAGAGTAGCGGCGGGTGAAAAGCTTTGTAGTCGTGGTCGGTGAGCATCCGAGGTCTGCCTGCTCTCTCCAATCCCCGCAGACGCCAGACTATGGGAGCCCCTTCGGTCACGAGACCCCGCTCCAGACCGCGTTGACGCCCATGTGTACCAAGTCCGACTTGCAATGAGCACCTGAGAAGCCTCATCACCGCCTGTAGCTGAAGGCAGCGCCGGCCATATGCACCATGCATGATGGGCACTCTTATTAGTGGTTATAGAGCGTGGGAGATGAGTAAAGACTGTACGATGGGCAGTTTGGGAGGTAACCTACCGAACCGCGAATTGACAGTCAAGGACGAAGGCCGGACACATATGCATCCAAATGGGCAATGGCTAACGTTCCCCGAAGTGGCTACGCTTACGCCAAGATCGTACTTCTATACATATTATGTTGATCCTATGTTTGCACAACGCTAACGATGCTGTCTAGTAGCGTGCGACGATGACCCACAATGCGATATGTCCGTGTATGAGTGAGTGTATGAGTGGTGGTGCTGGTGGTGGTGCTGGAGAACTACATAACTGACTGTCCCGAGGATCCCGCTCATACAGTCAGTTTCCCCTCAGTAGTGACGCGCCCCTCGAGCCTCCGCCGGTGCCAGCTCCGTCGAAGTCGCAGAAGCCTCCTCCGCTGCAAGCTCAGGGCAAGCATCGGGCAGGGACTTTGGATGTTCTCCTGCCGCCTGTACGCGATGTCACGACGAGCGCGGATAAGCTCCTGGTGGCTGTCGACACGCTTGACCTGGTATTCGATCGTCCCTGGAGACGATGATAATCAGTGATGATTCCTAAGAAAGACATAGCTGACTGGTGACTTACAAGGATAGGATGAGTACACGGCATATGCGCCCCTGGTGGGTTTCCCGTGCATGATATTCTTGAGCCAGAGCGACAGCTCGACGACAGGCGGCTCTGTGTTCGGATCTTGTGCTCCAGGGGCTCGACCCAGACCCGCAGGAACTGTCCGCGCTTCTCGAAGGTACACTTCACAGACTGCGACTTATCCTTCAGCAACCGCGACTTGCAAAATAGCGGGAGAAACGCGGCAGACTCACCTGCTGAGGGAAGCACTTGGCGATCTCCTCGTACAGCAACTCCATGAGACGCACGCAGCGCAGGAACACACGGATGCCCGCGCCTTCCCGTCCAAACAGGCTTATGTCCATCTCGCGGAGAGAGATGTACTGGAAGCCGAATATCCGCGCCGTGTTGTGGTATGCGACCAGGACGCCGTCCATGTTGCCGATGCGCGCTTGGAAGGAGTATTCGAGGAACGCGGAGCGGATCATGTCGTAGTACTCCTCCTCAAAGGTTCCCCGTCGCCCGGTCAGTGCGTCGAGCGTGCAGTCGATGTAGGCCTATCACGGAGAGATGAATGGAGCCCCTGACGATGCCTGCGAGATGTGCGTACCAGGTAGTTGTGTACGTCGTGTCGAATTTGCGATATCGCCCGTGTCTTGAGGTCGAAAACACCGGTACCCGGAAGGTCCTCGTGAAGGCAGTCCAGCTGAGATCTCATGAGGAATTTGCCGTGCTGCGCGCCAGTGTTTGTGAGTTCTGGGTGGATAACCGAAGTCAGAACATCCACAAACCTTGGCATATCGATGAACGTCTGTCTGCTCTGTATGGTCGCCCTGCGTATACTTTGAGATACTTCTCGAAGTCTTCCTTCCCCATAGTAAGGAACTTCTCGAGTAAAATCCCTGTGGCATGATGAGTGCTGCTAATCTAAGGTGCTGTGAGATTGCTCACCAGTCGTAGAAGGATGATTTCTTCGCTGTCCCCATCCCGTTCGTGATCATAATCGGTCGTATAGATTCCATCTCGGTACCGCAGGATTACGGATGCTGGTATGCGTTGGCCCGGTGTGAAGAAACGAGGCTGCGAACGACCAAACGTCAGGAAGCCAATCCCTGACAGGTAGTCCTTGTTTCGCACTGACCGCGGATTCGAAGTCTGAGCTCAGGTTGGTAAGGTTGAGGAGCTTTTCTTGGGACAAGAGAAGGTATATCTGGGTCAAGATTCCAGTCAAGGACGAGGTTGAGCCGGCATATTTGCACTTGTTCCTCTTCGCCAGAGTGATGAGGTTCTGGAACGGCTGGGGTGAGCGGATGGACTGATCCGAAATGGGGTGATGTACCTTATCCTGCGAGCTGGTGACGAACCCGCCTAACCGGTCAAAGTCAAAGTCGCTGACTTTCGGTATCTCTTCGAGGTGCTGGTCGAAATTATATTCGCCAGTCTCCGGGTCTTTGAGCCAGTGCACGCCTGTTCTACAAACGGCGGGTATGAGTGTAGTTCGGGCACCTTAAAGAGGATAAGTTACCTCTTGACAACAGTGTCGAGCCCATGAGCTAACCGCGGTATGAGCTTTCTCCGGATGGGGTGCACATCTGCCGATTGGCGTTGTAGAGGGTCGTACGGATACAGGCGGTAAGCACATACCTTTCAATGGCTTGAAGGAGTTGTCCAACAGCAAGCCAGACGCCACGACGTTCTCGTCGGTTTTCGAACCCGAGGCAACCGGCTCCATGGACTTCCCTGCTTCATAACTCAGCTGGAGGGCAGCAGACCCAAAACAAACCTGTCAAGCGTACCTTCCATGTTTGTAAAGCCTTTCCGCCGGCTCTTGCCCTTCTCCTCACTCTGCGCTGGATTTTGAGAGATGGCCGCGGCGAGTTCCTACATGGGGAGCGTTGGATGTGGATGGCACCTTTGACACTGTCATGCGTGCGCACCTTCGCTGCCTCATCTGTGCCCTCGGACTGCTGCGTCCTGGTAAGAGTTGTAGGCAGATCGGCATCCGTCTGTGGCTCCTCACTCACGGAGGAGTAGGCGTACGCGCCGTGTCGAACCCGGACGGTGGAAGGGAGAGCCTTGTGTAGTCTCGGAGCGCGAGCGGCCCATCGTGCCAGAGAATGCATGACTAGTACGCCAAGCTAAGGCCAAGTCGCCCGACACAAGATGGTGTTTGTGAAGATAGTTGGAAGAGGCGCGACTGTCCAACGAAGCGGGGTCCGGTGGAAGAGCGGGTGACGATGGACGTCCTGGTCGACTCGACGTTGTGGCGCGCGTCCGACTTGCGAGAAAGGAAAATGGCGGGCCGCACGTGCGCGCCTGGCATAGGCGCTTGACTGCAGCGGTCGCGCAGCGGGGTCATGCCGGCGGAGCCAGTCAAGGCTCTCTCATTTCGACTTCATTCATCCTGACGCGTTCTGCACTGTCTTGGTCTTCGTCTCGTCGTCTTTGCCTTTAACGAGCTCGAGGTCCAATGGCTCCGTTCTTCACTTCCTTCTGGCAATGGCTCAGCGGGTACGGCTGTCTTCCTACCCATCGAACCTCCTCTCATAACGCCTAGGCTATTCTTCTCTAAACACGCCGAGATCGCTATTGTTGGACTGCAGGTACGTTCCTGCTTGATATGTTGTAGCTCCATAGATGTCGAGCATGGCCACTCGCAGGCTTCCGGGAAGACTTCGTTTGTGAACGTTCTGGGATCGGGGCAGGTAAGTGCTTCACACAGGTCGCGATGCGCAGGTCGCCTTGGCGCGCCCGTGCTCAATGCACAATAGTGGAGTGAGGACGTTGTACCGACCGTTGCGTTTAATCTGCGAGTCGTCAAGAAGGGCAATGTTTCGTTGAAGATATGGGATGTTGCCGGTACGTCTTCCTAATATGATGCCCTTCGCGTGTGTGCTGACCCCTCCCAGGCCAACCAAGATATAGGTCCATATGGGAGCGATACTGCAGTGGTGTCGATGCTGTTGTGTACGTCGACAGCCCACATCTGTTGTTCATCTCACTGACTTCACGACCGCAGTTTCGTAGTGGATTCCGTGGATGTGGGTTCACAACCTCAGCTCCGTCTCGAGACTGTTCGCTGAGGTATGATGGTCTCCTTTCAGAAGGAGAAATTCGAAACTGCTCGCTTTGAGCTGCATCAACTCCTCTCGCAACCGTCCTTGCACGGTGTGCCCCTGCTAGTGGTGAGCCCCTGCATATCGCGATGCTGCGCCGGAGCCATACTAACGCTCGCCTCGAAGCTTGGTAACAAGAACGATATAGAGGGCCACGCGCCTGTCCAGGAGCTAATTAAAGCTCTGTACGACCCGTTCAGTTCGACTCCGTGTTCGAGCACGCGGTGCTGATCGTTAATTACCAGGCAATTGGACAAGATCACAACAGACCTGTCTCAGTGAGTCGCATACCGCTCTCGAAACCATTTCTCCTGCTGAGCTGGTTGGCGTACATAGTGTTACTCGGTGAGTCTTCCGTATGGTTGTATGGCTGTGTGCACTGATACCCTGCCAGTGCTCGATGAAGAGCCAACACAACCTGTGAGCAATGCCTTAGGTACAGATACAACGTACTGACCATCACCTTCCGTAGGGATATCGTGCTGCAATGGTTAGCAGGACGCAGCCACTGATTCAAATCTCACACCATGTCTGGATTTCCCATATTCTACGCTCTCGCTACTGTACCTGGAGGACTCTCGTTCTGTACTCACTTCAATACTCGGCTGCACAACACCCCCTTCTTACCTCGATTGTACCTGGATCTCATCTTCATATCCAGTCAACGTCCACGAACAGGATCATGTATATGTGCTGGCTCTGGTCTGCAAATCAATCTCGACGGAAACAGATGCCCGTTCAGTCCGTCTCCATCCGGTCACCACCACCTCCTCCCTCCGCGCCTGGTCCTGCAACGCGCGCAAGAAGGGCTCAACACCCGTCCCGGCTTCCTCAGGCAGCCCCAACGTCCGCACCAGGCCCCCAAGCAGGCCCGTGCGCAGCGCCATGTCGAGATTCCGCACCGCCGCGCGGAACTGGGGCGACTGCACGATCTGCTCAAGCGTCTCTACGCTCGGCGGGCTCGGCAAATCCGGTGGCAAGTGCGGGAAGAGCGACTGGACAAGCTCGGGGTGCGACGCAAAGAGCGGACGAAGGTTCGCGGGCGTGAGGACGTCCGTGAGCGAGATTTCGGGCTCGGGCTCCGCGGCGATAGCGCCCCCACCGCGGGCTCCAAGCGAGGAGACGAGTTGACGGATGCGCGCGAGCTCTTCGGGGGAGGCTTGGTAGCCGCCTGTAGGTGCTTGGGAGCTGGGGGGATGCGGTTTGGATCAAGGATGTAGTATACGTGATGGGAGAACTTACGAGCTGGCTGCGGGCGCAGAGGTGGATGTGGACGGGCCTGCGGCCTGACTGTTGGGTTGTATCCGTCGGAATACCAGATGGGGACGATGCTTGGTCCGCAAGGAGACGGTTGACGTTCCCAACGAACTCCTCGTCTCGGCTTCCGTCAGCATCCTGTGCATAGGGAACATGCGTTGAGCGTTCGCTTCAACCGACCGAGTCGAGTTGCGTACCTGCATCCAGAACTACAACAGAGCTCCGTTAGCACGTGCGAGCGTAATCGGGTGTGTTATCACGCACGAAATGTCTTTGGTCCGAGGACGAGAACTTGAGGACGTACGTCCGGCCCCACGCGGAGTGTTCTACCTTGTTAATGTCGCGTCCCCCGGGAAAAGAATCAGGTCCTAGATACCGCCAGCACGTCTCAGCCACGCGCATCCATCTGGTTTTCCCTCTCCAAACGACGTACCTCCTCGACGTTGTTGTTCGACCGGTTCTTCAGATGAAGTGCAGCAGGCCGTCCTCCCCGTTCTGAAGGAGGATCGCGCCCTTGGTCGGGTCGGGGTCGACAAAGTTGGTGGATCCACGCCTGAAGGCGCGACCTGCCTTGAACGCGAGTCTGGTTTCTGCCATGGCGCAGTACGGGTACGTTGAAGTGCTGGTTGTGGCTCAGTGCGAGGATGGTGGGTGGGACGCGTCACCCCGCGATCAGGCGCTGAACGCGACACGCGTCTAGACGCCCATAAGTATGTACCTAGTACACCCGCGTCTGCTCGTTGAGTGACATCTTTCCCCTCGAAACTCACCGGTACACACCCGGAGCATACAGTATACTCCCACCTATATTCATTTCATTCGTGACTGGAGGCCTTCAATTCAACATTAACTCAATGTAAAGAGCGTTATACCGGGGTTGATCTACGGTCTAGTATTGACCGCGCGCAGTCGGCAGTGCACGGTGCCACACTGCCCGACCATATCCATAGGGCTAAAACAGTGGAATTTGCAAGGGATCGCGGCTCCAGGGGGCCACATATACGTACGAGGTGAGAGGTTCCTCGCGCGGAAGTCTTTGCAACCGTCCTCATCGCATCGTTCAAGTCGCTCTCTTCGAGTCCTGAGCCTCGCTCCATCGCCGCATCCCAAACATGGACACTCTCCCCACAGAACTCACTGCGTTTTGACCCCGGTTAGTGGAAGCGCGAGTGTCTCAGGAGAAAGCAGGTAGTTGCACGCTGTTGTAGACCAGTGATTCCAGAGGAAAATATCCTCTAGTACACGCTAGTAGGCGCTACCGTCTGAAAGGTCACATGCATCACAACCTAGTACACGTAGCGAGTTGGCGGCCTACTCGAACCCGGTTCGGTAGCTGCAACCTTCCGCAACCGATCTCAGCTGCCTCAGCTAGCTGAGACTCAAGTACTCTTACAGATAACATCCCCTCACCAGCATTCAGACAGAAGTCGACCCGGCGGACAATTCAGGTTTGACTACAACAGGACTACGCCACCAGTTATCATCT
>JABYQS010000089.1:0-161500 GCA_022592435.1 Cerioporus squamosus | reverse complement strand
GTCCAGACTCGATGCGTGCAAGTGAGCGGTGAACAACGAACTGGAAACACTGGAGAGCGCGTCCAACACGAGGTCAGAACGAG
Source organism: Cerioporus squamosus (assembly GCA_022592435.1). Classification (NCBI taxonomy): domain Eukaryota; kingdom Fungi; phylum Basidiomycota; class Agaricomycetes; order Polyporales; family Polyporaceae; genus Cerioporus; species Cerioporus squamosus. The sequence goes on along the minus strand of JABYQS010000089.1, from coordinate 161,417 downwards.
CCTGGCGAACATCGCGGTGTCTTGCGAAGTGGGTTGGTACTCCGTGCACGCGTCCGAGTCATCGTCCGCAAAGCGACGTCAGATTGATTGATCCGAGGACGCAGGCGGTGTGCAAGTTGTGTTTAGTCGGCAGCTCGAGACGCGAGACCCTCGTTCCATGGATGTGAGCCCTGCTGGAGGTGTTCGAACGAAAGCCGGGAGAGTCTGCGTGCGTGTGTCAGGGTGAGAACCAGGGTCTAGCAGATACGAGTGTGAAGTGTGCGCGTACTGGAACTGTCATGCGTTGTGTCGATGTCGAACAATCAGAAGCTCTGAGTCCAACTCGGACTCTGACAGACAGTAGTAACGGATCAGTAATCGGCCGCCGTCTTCCTCGCGCAGAAGCGATCAGCAAGTCCGCCATCTCTGCGACGAATCTTCCCGCTCTTCAGTATGCAGCGACCTTGGTCTGAAGACTTTGAGTTTACTCCTACAGACCTGCGCGGTCAGGAACAGTTGCAGCGCTGAGTGTTCGGTGCTCGTACTGGCTGAGCGACCGCCAGAGGCTCGTGCAATTTGAGATGCATCGATGAATAAGCTGAACCGCTGTCGGAAGAACTCAGCGTAGAGCCAAGGTCCAAGCAGCACCGCAGAAGATCGGGACGTACAGAATGCACGGCCGGAACTGAGGTTGCTGAGAGGGCATAGATCATGATGATGTCGTCCTAATCGCGTTGTACACGCTACAACTCTACATCAGTGTTGGCTGGTCGGAGGCATATCCTGGGCTGTGGTGTGCGTCGGCTGCCCGAATGGTAGTACTTACATCTACGCGAGAGCTCAGTACTCAGCTTCATGCGTTCGCCGTCAACAATGTGCGGCCGACGTACGCTTTCTGTCGGACGAGATCCCACGACTTCAAGGGTTCGTCATACTATAGTAGCAGTCGCTGCCAACGGTTGCTATGATTGCGATGGGTTTCTGGCCACTCGACCCGACCTGCGGTGACCTGGCGGTGTAGATAGCCGTGTATTACATACTGGAGTGTTGTTGCTGTTCCGAGGAAGGTCTCGGGCTGTCTGTTTAGTCGAACGGGTGGTAGTACTCGGATTGCTGCTGAGCTGGGTTGGATGGATGCCTCACAGTTCTGGGCCATGTTGTGCCGGAGCGAGCGACGGAAAGGCCAGTAGTATCGGCTGCTGTCTTCCGCGCATGGAAGCGATCCGCGAGTCGCTGCCTCTGTCCAACGGATCTGCCCATTTTCTGGGAGGCTGAGCAATCCCTGGGAAGTTCGACGTCTGCGGAGTAACTCCTCCTACGGGATGCGATCATTCAAACGGTACTGGTTGCTGTACAATCGCTAGAGGCCCATGCAACTTCAGGCATGTTGCGGAAGTCCTTGAGACACTGTCGGAGGAACTCAGCAATGCATCGAGGTCCGAGGAGCACTGGGCGATGAGAACGTACTGCATGGCATGCTTGGCTGCTAGACGAGCCGCACAAATCATGACAGCGTCTTCCTGTTTTTGCGCTGGATCCCACGCTGCGCTCTAAGCCAGGTACGTCAGTGTGACACAGTGTCGGCTGGGCGCAAGAGCAACCTTACGAGACTTACCGGTGCGTGGATGCCCATGGAGCGTGGCGTATATCAGTCGTCTGAACGCTAATTCTGTGAGGTCAGTGTTCAGTCTGCGTCGATAGCGACTGCGTGCAGTTGACTGACACTGCTTGTTCAGCGAAGCCCCACTTGTTCCCGGTCGTCAAGGGCTGCGACGAAGTTTGCAGCCGCTCGGCCCCATGCTCATGGACCTGCCGGCCTGCGGAAGTCGTGGAGGCAGCCAATCCGGTGCGACGGTGTGCGTTGAGTATTCGAGTGCATCGAGATTCGGAGTGACGGTGACATGCTACTGAGGGCAGAGCTGCAGTATTTACGAGGGATCCCGCACGCTGATTTATGATCATCGAGCCAAGGAAGCTATGTCTTACAGTTACCTCGTGAAGGTCAGCATGCTAGCTGGGGCATACAAGCGCATACGCACCCAGAAGCCAGTCTCCGCCAGTGTCCTGCATACGATCTGACAGAGGACGTCCTCGGTGACTCCTCACCACCCTCCGCGCGACGACATTCTCGAGGCTGCTGTGAGACGTTCGAGCACAGCTCGGATTGAGCAATCGAAGTTGTCATACGTGCTTCCGGGCCGCTGATGGACGACATCCGAGTCCAGCTGAGCGAGCCTCCCGTTGTCCGCCCACCTACTTACTGAGTATCTCCGCCAGGTTCCAGGAAGTTTGTCATGCTGTGCGACGTCACGCCGCACTTCGAGCTCTTGGGTAAAGAGCCGTCTAACAGCGCGTGCACACGAAGAAGCTACGCAGCGGGCGGTGGCGTGCTCAACTTCAAGCTCGGGCCCAGCGGAAGCATAACCAACAAGGGCAGCGCTGCGGTTACACGCTTGACGATTAGGGGACTGGCGTTGGAAGATCCGGCTGCAAGAACATATCCGAACGAAGAAGGTCAGATGATTGGCTTGCGTGCACGCGGAGCTGAAGAATCGCCTCGCACCTAGGGCCAGAACGAATGCGTTCACTGCCATTCAGGAGCTCGACCAGTTCTGCTTGTGTGACGTCTGCACGACTTGCTGTGGGCAAGCTTTGCGCCCAGTTGTCCTCGCGAGAAGGTGCCGAGTACGTGACAGACAGACTAGCGTGTCCAGCAGCAGCCGACGCTTACTTCCAGGCGGACCTATAGCACATACTGTAGAGTTTCGACCGATGCGGCGCGTCACAGGTCACAGGGACCTCCGCCGCACCGCATCGTGCTGTAGGTCACAGGTCACGGCCCCTTTGGAGCCCCCATTTTCGCATTTTGGCTCGGGTTTCGGGCGTTTAGCAGGCCAAATCAGGCAAATTTTGGGCGCCTCCGCTCCGCTCCGGCGACTGCGGGCGGTTACAGGTCATACCCCGCTGGGGCCTGCACCGCATCGGTCGAAACTCTACAGTAGTGTCCAGACTTCACTTCGGAATGTTGCACTCTGGATGAGGCATGCGACACCGGGTAGCTCGCGTCTGTGAGAAGTAAGACATTGCCTGCTTGAATTCGCATTCAGCAAAGTAAGCGACAACGCAGCTCGGACATACCTCTTGCGTATCGAGTATCCACGTCACTCTCCGGGTCCCGCCGGACTGTCACTGATCGCTCCGCACGCAGATGTTTCGCCGCCTTCTGCTGGCGATATACGCACGGTGCATCTCCGTCTCACCCCTCCCAGGCTCTCCCCTTCTCCTCCTCGCTCTCCCATCGTTGCTCTATCCTCAGGCTGCGGAGCTCGCCTCTGCCCTCTGGTCCTTCTCTTCACCCTCTTTCCGGGCCGTCCTGTTGCTACAACCCGAGTCCTCCTTCTAGTTCCTCTTCCACACAACGCGACCGACAGGAGACGAGCCGGAGAGAGAGGTACCGGTTGTGGAGACGTTCAAGGTGAGTTTTGATTTCGAGGACGTGATTGGTACGGACAAACAAACCAGAGCGAGTCGCAGAACTGTCGAGCTCACGGGGATCGTCGAGTCCCTGATGAGCGGTTTCGTTCGCTGGCCGCCAGAGAGAGGCCTTGCGGGGCTGGCAGCGGTGACGAGGATGCTGTTCAGCGCGTGTACGCGACTCCCGGGAGGCGCAGCTCGGACAGCAGCTTCACTGCCCGAATGAGCACATCCCGATGCTGCAGCACGTCTAGGCTTCTGAGTCTCAAGGAGCTCGAAAACTTCGAGGCTCAAGCTCAAGCCTCAGACGTGAGGGCTTGAGTACGTCGTCGATTGCAGCCTCACGCTCTTCGATCCACTCCACGCAGGTTCTCCCGTTGCTTGTCTGCGTTGTCACAGGATTCTTGCGAGCTTCATTCGACCCTCATTGATACGGGTGAGCCAGACGCAGAGGAGCGCAGAGAACGCGTCGCCTTCGTGGCACCGTCGAGATTGTGCCGCGGCCCGCTCACTCGGACGCTTCCTGACTGACTACGGATATTGGTGAGCTGTCTGTATGGCAGAAGAAGACTCGACCACGGACGTACAGCAGCAAACACGAGGACCAGCCTTGCTCGAGGGCCGGAAGGGCGAGTCTGCCAGTGGAGGCAACCGAGGAGGCTAAGCGTTGTGGCAGGAAGAACTACGGCCAGATGCGGGATTCAGGGACTACTAGTAGCGAATCATGTTCTCGTAGTGTATACCTTGTTTCTGAATTTACATCCGTTCTTCTCATGCTCAGTGCTGTCGTGGTCACGGTGGTCGAGTCGAGAGCGCTGGTACGAGGCTGTGCTGGTTCGCGCGCCGTGAAACAAGTTCCCATCGTCGCAGGGTTGCTATGTACTGTCACGCACTACTTGAGTACTCATCTTCCCCCTCGTATGTTCGCTGAGACTCTTGCTCTTGCCTGTTCTGGCTGGCCAGACTGTCGCCCGGGCCAGAAGGGACAAAAACAGGCGAACTCTCAGTGCTACGCTAGACGACAGCTACAGTACTACTCGCTTTCTACACCGGCTATGTGGCTAACGTCGCCTCTCGCCGACCGAGGCAGCTCCCGAAGAGGCGGAATGTGCAGGAGCGACCCTGGTGTCCGTGCGCACCCGCTGCACCCCGTCCTCATCCCCAGCGACGGCGAGCCCTCTCCCCTCGCTGTATTCCCCGTGTCGGCGTGCGCTGCTGTAGACGCAGCCTGGAGAAGTAAAGTGAGCACAACCACACACGATGCAACTCTCCAGACGCGCCTTCTGTCCGAGGAAAAAGTTCCCGCAAGACCCGCCCATTCCGCTCGGACGACCTGTTCGACGGCATTAGCAGCACGACAGAAGACGCACCTCGTATTCCGTGCACCCACAGAACACCCTAAGGTCAGGATTCGTGCTCTGGACGGCAGTATTCGCTTGCTGCGAACGGGCTCTTGCGTGCAGTCCCGCGAGCGGGCGACCTAACCGCGTCCTCGCTGGCTGATCTTCAGTGATCTGTCCCATCTCGCCAATGACCCGCCCGACGCGTAAGCACTACAGACGCAGCGGGGCACTACACCTCTACCGGGGCATCTCTCCGTATAGCATGAATCACCAACTCCCTAATATCATCCGTGTCCGACAGCTATCGCATCGCGGTCATCTCAGCCAGGATTCGGACTATGTTTTAATGCCAAACAACGCACCTTCACGCCAATAACCATAGTCCGATCCAGCAACACAGCGCCGTACGCAAACGTCTCATACGAGCTCATCTGCGCATACGGCAAGCTCGTCCTCACCGGCTCCTTGAAGATCCGATGCTCCATCGCGTACCCCGCCATCAGCTCCGTAGTGTCGCACTGTATCTGTCCAATGACCCGTGTCCGCTCGTCCGTGAACGGGATGAGCACCGAGTCCTCCAGGCGCGCAAACGCCGCGGGGATCGCCGCGTGGCCGATGACCTCGCCCGCGTCGTGGTTGAACTCGTAGAAGCCGCGCATCCGCCTTCGCCGCTTGCGGTGCATCGTCGCGAGCTTACGCACGGTGTGCGGGTTGAAGTCGAACGCGACGATCGTCGAGCGCATCGACCCGTCCTCCATCGCGTCTTCCTCGACCGTCACGTACCGCTGCCCGCACGTCGTCGTGATCCATCTGCTCGCGCTGAACGACGTTTCGAGCCACCGGCACGTGCGCGGGCCCCACAGCGACCAGGGGAAGCAACGCACAGCGCCTGCTTGCCGTGAAGGCTCTGGCGGCTGTGGATTCTGGATGTCCAAGTCCAAGTCACCGTGGTGAAGAGCTGCATTGTTCAAGTACCAAGTCAGCGCCTCCCCCAGAGTACACGACGGTGGTGGTTGTGATCGGGGTGTGGGAGCTTGGGCGGGCGCGGCCTCTGCGGGAACGGGGGAAGGATCTGGAGTGGTGAGGGTGGACAGAAGCGCAGCGGTGTGGACGATCAGCGTGAGACACTCGTGGAACCCGTGAGTATCGTGCGTCATGACGTTGAAGATCGCGATCGCGTTCTCGGGGTTGAGGTGGAAGGGCTCTGTCGACCGAAACGGGGGAGCGGTCCTCGTCGAAGCGGTCAACTTGGGCTCGGAGCGGCAAGTGACCTGCGTGATCGAGTGTTCCTTCCTGAGTCGGGGCAACTGGAGTATACAGGACGTCTCCAGCACCTGAGGAGAACCGGCGTCTTCTGGGACGTGGCCTATACGGCAGAGCTCGATGGTGTTGTCGGTGCAGTTTGGCAGTGCGATGATGTCGGGAGTAAGGAATGTGAACGTCGAATAACTGGGACAATTCAGACCCCTGTACTGTGATCAGGTCAGATGCGGGTTCGAAACGGGACAGAGTATGAAGATGGTGATCATTCGAGGCTGACGGTTGTCGCCAAGTTAAGCACATTGCTTGGTCGCCCTTGCACCTTGATTGCGGTTGCATGGGGCAGGAGATGGGGCAGGAGTGGATAGCGGGGAGAACAGCCATGAGTTGTGGACGTACATACCTGCAGACGTCGCCCAAACTTCCAATTGTAGACCTCCAGCATAGCCGGAGGCGTCGCAGAGCCGGCGGGATAGTGGAACATGACGCAGAGGTGGTCTCCCACAATCTCAATGCATATGCTGCACAGTGATGTCACTTCATGAGGAGGCGACGGTATAATTGTCAGTGGTAGGGTGGGTTGGGAGGCAAGCGGATGACTGAGGCCGGTCGAGAGCTGGATCAGTCTCAATTCAAAGACTGTCTGGTGGTCTTCTGTTTCGCGACTAGTCGTGATCAATGAGTGAGTATGTGTGGAGATTGTAGATGTCAGAAGAGTCAGAGGAGACGGCTCGCGTTCGCTTCGGTGGATCGACAGACGTTTACACGACGGTCTCCTTCTCAGGTGGTATGTCTCCGACTGCCGATGGTGTCACGGCGAGATATCACCTGCGTCTGAGACAGGCCGATAACCTGCGATAGATGTTACGTCTGCCTCAAACGCAGGGGACCTTGTCTATGATATTGGAATCGACAGTGGCAGGCCTCAGATATTGTTCTGCGGGTATGGAGGCCTGGAGGAGTCTGGTAGTGGCACATAGTAGGTCGGGGGCCCGGTTCGGGGAGAGACTCTAGCGTCACCATGTCCTGCGCATGCGGCTCGGGGTACGAAATGAAGGCTTGGACGATATTTGTGACAGACAAGAGGACCCGTCCATGTGGGATCCTTGATGCAGGACCGAGGGGCGATGCCTCAATGCGCATCCAACTGCTAGCGTATCCGCGAGGGAGAGATGCACTGTTGGCGTGCCCCGAAAGCTGTCACAGCTCCTGCTCATGTGCACTGAGACGAGTGGAAGTGGAAGCGGATAGGCGCAGCAGTATGTTGAAGACGAAGTGGCCGACGGACTCCCGTTTCGTCAAGTGACAGCCCTCGGATCACACTTCCACTGGTCTCGTGCATATTCGTTCTTGTGGTCTGAACATTTGTCCGGCCGGTCTGAACATCAGCTTCGTCCATGGTCGGACAGAAGCCACCCCTTCGACACGGACACAATAGCTCGTAGCCCAAGATCAAACGAAACGGGGAGATGTGTTAGATAGGATGAAATAGTACGCACTCAGTGGCCACCACGATGAGATCGTGCTCCTTGACGGCTAGCCCGACATCGACGATGTGAACTCCGAGCTCGATCTTCTCCCAGCAATCTTGCGCGGTAGTGGTTGAGCCGGGGCCGTAGAGTTTGGAGAGTGTTGTCCAGCGAACGCTGTCTGCGCCAAGCGCGGGTGACTCTCCTCCGGAAGTAGACTCGCCCAGTAGCAGGATGCCGTCAGTGAGGTCGTAGATGCTTGTCGGCACGAACGGTATCCGGACGGTCGCTGGCTTGTCAAAGTCCAAGCGCAGCCACGCGGCTTCTTGTTGCTGCAGAAGCTTCATCTTGTCCGCGAGAACGAGTGGCGAGTCCGGGTTGTCCTCGTAGCCCGCGAGCTGCAGCTGCATGCTGTATTGCAGGAGGGTGCTGTTCTGGATGAGGCGATTGAAGGACTTCGAGAGACGTCGACAGACGTTGAGGTCGTTGTAGTGAAGATACGAGAGGATGTGGACGACGACCTCTTGCGAGAGATCGAGGAGGGACATGGTGGTCGGGCAGAGTTCGCGCTCGCCGCTCGATTGCTGCAACTTGTCCCTCCGCGTGCGCGCTCCGTCTTTCTCGGGATGAGAGCTTTGTGCTCGCCAAGCGCGTCATCGGCGATCGTGCTCGCAGCTCTCGTCGCGACTCTGCCCTCCTCTGCGCCCTCTCTCGACTGTCGCCAGCGTTTGCCAGCCCCGGCTCGTCTCTCTGAACGGCGCCCTCTCTCCTGTCGCGCACGCCTGCACGTCGCTTCCGCCGCTCACTCCCTCTCTCGACTCCCCGCGACAGGACCTCTGGCCGTCCGCCGCCCTTGGTGCACACTCTCCCGCATACAGCTCCTCTCCCTGGCGCATCCCTCCACTGCGGACGCTCAACGGTGCTCTGAAGGCGTTCGAAGGCGGATTCGCTGCACGCCGCGTTCCGGTGCAAGTACGTGCACGCTCTTCACGACTGCCCATCTCCACCGCGAAGACCGCCTTCCCCGCTGCCTGCACCGTCCATCCACTGTATCCGGCATCCACGGCGGCCCCGTGCGCACGATATCGGCGAGCGTGGCGGGCTTGCACAATAGGCATGTACGACTCCGCGGCTTACGCACTCTCGGAGGTGTCGAGGTACGCCCCCGGCTCGTCGTTCACCAGAGCTCACGCGTCCTCCTGTCGCGCAAGGTCAGTCGCGTAGTCCGTCGTCGATGCCACCTCCCCAGGCCCTGGCTCACCCTTTCAAGACACTTTGCCCGCACCCTCGTGCTTGCTCCTCGCCGTCTGCCTTTCGCGTCAACACTCCGGGCTCCCGTAGTAAGCTTATGGGCTCACTTCCATTGACGATGGACGTGTCGCACCCGCGGCTTGCGCGTCCCTGCAACGCGCGCAGCAATCTCGTTGGCTCTCGCCCTGATGCATCGAACCCCGCCGCTGATCCGGGCTACATTACACAAGATTAAGTTGAAGATACGCAGGTACCACATCTCTCTCTCCAGCCTCGCCGCTATCTCGCCCGCCGCTCTCTCCCTCGTAGTCTCCTGCCTCACCTGAACACGTAAGTACTCGCCATATCGTGCATCTCAACACGTCAGACGGTGTTCAGGCATCCAGCTCGTCAGCGCAGCGCACTTCGCCTCAGCATCGACACGCCAGGCTGCAAGACAGGGGTCAGTACGTCTTACTCCCGAATCCACAGGGCGCTCACCTCGATGACCGCGAACGGCGGCGGCGAGCAGGAAACATCAGGAAGGGTGCCATGCGCGCAGACGAATCAGCAGCGTGCCCAAGGTGGGTGGATACGCTCGTCCTTTGCTCGCCCCGTGCCCGCAGGTGCTCTGGCGAGCAGCTTCTCGCCGTGCTCGGCTGCTGGAGCTCGGAGTCCTGCTTGCCAATGCAGCACGGTGATGTACGCTATCGGACCGCTCGTAAGTACTTTCACTCCGCCTCTCGACCTCGCCGCCGCTGTGTACTCCGCGCCTACACGCCCTCTTATGCTACTGTCTACTCGTCGGCCCTCTATGCCACTCACGCTCGCCTACCCACCGACCTCCGGTTGCTCTGTGCCGATGTCGCGCGTCCACATATTGGAATATCTGCGCGTCAAGCACACGAAACATGTCAGCGGATGCGAAGGAAGTGCGAGCTCGGCCGAGGACGGCTACTCACCTCAGCGGAACAGAGTCGACCGGACGACCACCGGGCTGCGTCGACGTAGATGAATGTGAGTGTTTCTCGTCCGGGCACAAGGTTACGGTGCGTACCTCGATGCTGACGACCGACATGGTACGGCACTCGCACGGGCCGACGGTACGCGCGGAGGGGAGAGGGCGAGGACGCGCGACAAGGTGAGCGGATGTGGGTTGGAAGAGAGGGAAAGGGCAACAGGGACGTGTCCCGCCGTCTCGACCGCTCACCTCTCCCATTATAGGCACCTCTGTGGGCGTCGCTTGGCCCGTGCCCAGACGGCGCGCCCAGCTCCGGCGTGTCCCGCCACGAGGCGACACAACGAAAGGCTCGCTCACTGCTGAATTTGCAGGCAGCAAGCTCGGATTCAGGACCTACCTCCGCCGGGTGCGGGACCGGACAGGGCGGATGATTGGATACACGCGGAGGTAGGCCAGGTTCACGGCGAGGCTGGCTGTCGCGGCGAGCTGTGCGCACCGATTTAACCACGCTGCTCGAATCCTCCGTGCTTGACGTGCCGAACAGGCGAGTATCGCGTGCGTCCCGAGCTTTGTACGCGAGCCCGAGTTCGCTGTGACGCATGTAAATGATCGAAATATATTTTGTGTAGCATACGAACGCTCTGCGCTGCGCGCGTCTACACAGTACTGTGCGTGTAGTATTGTTCGCTGCGATGAACTGCTAGCATGGTGGGTGAAGTTGGGCTTGCTGTTGGTCGCAAAGTCGACGCAAGTCTTCAGTTCTGAGGGAGGTTCCGAGGACCGTACGCGTCATGTCCGTCTTGGTGTCCAGTTGGCTCCCGAGTGGCTAGTAGTGTGCACGAAATAGCCGACTCGTCACCTTGCAGACATCGCTACCGTTAGCGAAGCCTGGAAACTTGGTAATGTGGAAGCTCGACCGAGGAGTGTTGCGGACAAAGGCCCCGGTATGTAGACAGTAGGCATCAGCGGTCAGCGAGCGGTGAACATTTCTGGATGGCCATGTAATCCATAGCCCAGGCTGACTCGATGATGTGTCGACGCCGGTTCGTCCAGACTCGATGCGTGCAAGTGAGCGGTGAACAACGAACTGGAAACACTGGAGAGCGCGTCCAACACGGAGGTCAGAACGAGCCTGGCGAACATCGCGGTGTCTTGCGAAGTGGGTTGGTACTCCGTGCACGCGTCCGAGTCATCGTCCCGCAAAGCGACGTCAGATTGATTGAATCCGAGGACGCAGGCGGTGTGCAAGTTGTGTTTAGTCGGCAGCTCGAGACGCGAGACCCTCGTTCCATGGATGTGAGCCCTGCTGGAGGTGTTCGAACGAAAGCCGGGAGAGTCTGCGTGCGTGTGTCAGGGTGAGAACCAGGGTCTAGCAGATACGAGTGTGAAGTGTGCGCGTACTGGAACTGTCATGCGTTGTGTCGATGTCGAACAATCAGAAGCTCTGAGTCCAACTCGGACTCTGACAGACAGTAGTAACGGATCAGTAATCGGCCGCCGTCTTCCTCGCGCAGAAGCGATCAGCAAGTCCGCCATCTCTGCGACGAATCTTCCCGCTCTTCAGTATGCAGCGACCTTGGTCTGAAGACTTTGAGTTTACTCCTACAGACCTGCGCGGTCAGGAACAGTTGCAGCGCTGAGTGTTCGGTGCTCGTACTGGCTGAGCGACCGCCAGAGGCTCGTGCAATTTGAGATGCATCGATGAATAAGCTGAACCGCTGTCGGAAGAACTCAGCGTAGAGCCAAGGTCCAAGCAGCACCGCAGAAGATCGGGACGTACAGAATGACACGGCCGGAACTGAGGTTGCTGAGAGGGCATAGATCATGATGATGTCGTCCTAATCGCGTTGTACACGCTACAACTCTACATCAGTGTCGGCTGGTCGGAGGCATATCCTGGGCTGTGGTGTGCGTCGGCTGTCCGAATGGTAGTACTTACATCTACGCGAGAGCTCAGTACTCAGCTTCATGCGTTCGCCGTCAACAATGTGCGGCCGACGTACGCTTTCTGTCGGACGAGATCCCACGACTTCAAGGGTTCGTCATACTATAGTAGCAGTCGCTGCCAACGGTTGCTATGATTGCGATGGGTTTCTGGCCACTCGACCCGACCTGCGGTGACCTGGCGGTGTAGATAGCCGTGTACTACATACTGGAGTGTTGTTGCTGTTCCGAGGAAGGTCTCGGGCTGTCTGTTTAGTCGAACGGGTGGTAGTACTTGGATTGCTGCTGAGCTGGGTTGGATGGATGCCTCACAGTTCTGGGCCATGTTGTGCCGGAGCGAGCGACGGAAAGGCCAGTAGTATCGGCTGCTGTCTTCCGCGCATGGAAGCGATCCGCGAGTCGCTGCCTCTGTCCAACGGATCTGCCCATTTTCTGGGAGGCTGAGCAATCCCTGGGAAGTTCGACGTCTGCGGAGTAACTCCTGCGGGATGCGATCATTTAAACGGTACTGGTTGCTGTACAATCGCTAGAGGCCCATGCAACTTCAGGCATGTTGCGGAAGTCCTTGAGACACTGTCGGAGGAACTCAGCAATGCATCGAGGTCCGAGGAGCACTGGGCGATGAGAACGTACTGCATGGCATGCTTGGCCGCTAGACGAGCCGCACAAATCATGACAGCGTCTTCCTGTTTTTGCGCTGGATCCCACGCTGCGCTCTAAGCCAGGTACGTCAGTGTGACACAGTGTCGGCTGGGCGCAAGAGCAACCTTACGAGACTTACCGGTGCGTGGATGCCCATGGAGCGTGGCGTATATCAGTCGTCTGAACGCTAATTCTGTGAGGTCAGTGTTCAGTCTGCGTCGATAGCGACTGCGTGCAGTTGACTGACACTGCTTGTTCAGCGAAGCCCCACTTGTTCCCGGTCGTCAAGGGCTGCGACGAAGTTTGCAGCCGCTCGGCCCCATGCTCATGGACCTGCCGGCCTGCGGAAGTCGTGGAGGCAGCCAATCCGGTGCGACGGTGTGCATTGAGTATTCGAGTGCATCGAGATTCGGAGTGACGGTGACATGCTACTGAGGGCAGAGCTGCAGTATTTACGAGGGATCCCGCACGCTGATTTATGATCATCGAGCCAAGGAAGCTATGTCTTACAGTTACCCCGTGAAGGTCAGCATGCTAGCTGGGGCATACAAGCGCATACGCACCCAGAAGCCAGTCTCCGCCAGTGTCCTGCATACGATCTGACAGAGGACGTCCTCGGTGACTCCTCACCACCCTCCGCGTGACGACATTCTCGAGGCTGCTGTGAGACGTTCGAGCACAGCTCGGATTGAGCAATCGAAGTTGTCATACGTGCTTCCGGGTCGCTGATGGACGACATCCGAGTCCGGCTGAGCGAGCCTCCCGTTGTCCGCCCACCTACTTACTGAGTATCTCCGCCAGGTTCCAGGAAGTTTGTCATGCTGTGCGACGTCACGCCGCACTTCGAGCTCTTGGGTAAAGAGCCGTCTAACAGCGCGTGCACACGAAGAAGCTACGCAGCGGGCGGTGGCGTGCTCAACTTCAAGCTCGGGCCCAGCGGAAGCATAACCAACAAGGGCAGCGCTGCGGTTACACGCTTGACGATTAGGGGACTGGCATTGGAAGATCCGGCTGCAAGAACATATCCGAACGAAGAAGGTCAGATGATTGGCTTGCGTGCACGCGGAGCTGAAGAATCGCCTCGCACCTAGGGCCAGAACGAATGCGTTCACTGCCATTCAGGAGCTCGACCAGTTCTGCTTGTGTGACGTCTGCACGACTTGCTGTGGGCAAGCTTTGCGCCCAGTTGTCCTCGCGAGAAGGTGCCGAGTACGTGACAGACAGACTAGCGTGTCCAGCAGCAGCCGACGCTTACTTCCAGGCGGACCTATAGCACATAGTGTCCAGACTTCACTTCGGAATGTTGCACTCTGGATGAGGCATGCGACACCGGGTAGCTCGCGTCTGGGAGAAGTAAGAGAGTGCCTGCTTGAATTCGCATTCAGCAAAGTAAGCGACAACGCAGCTCGGACATACCTCTTGCGTATCGAGTATCCACGTTACTCTCCGGGTCCCGCCGGACTGTCACTGATCGCTCCGCACGCAGATGTTTCGCCGCCTTCTGCTGGCGATATACGCACGGTGCATCTCCGTCTCACCCCTCCCAGGCTCTCCCCTTCTCCTCCTCGCTCTCCCATCGTTGCTCTATCCTCAGGCTGCGGAGCTCGCCTCTGCCCTCTGGTCCTTCTCTTCACCCTCTTTCCGGGCCGTCCTGTTGCTACAACCCGAGTCCTCCTTCTAGTTCCTCTTCCACACAACACGACCGACAGGAGACGAGCCGGAGAGAGAGGTACCGGTTGTGGAGACGTTCAAGGTGAGTTTTGATTTCGAGGACGTGATTGGTACGGACAAACAAACCAGAGCGAGTCGCAGAACTGTCGAGCTCACGGGGATCGTCGAGTCCCTGATGAGCGGTTTCGTTCGCTGGCCGCCAGAGAGAGGCCTTGCGGGGCTGGCAGCGGTGACGAGGATGCTGTTCAGCGCGTGTACGCGACTCCCGGGAGGCGCAGCTCGGACAGCAGCTTCACTGCCCGAATGAGCACATCCCGATGCTGCAGCACGTCTAGGCTTCTGAGTCTCAAGGAGCTCGAAAACTTCGAGGCTCAAGCTCAAGCCTCAGACGTGAGGGCTTGAGTACGTCGTCGATTGCAGCCTCACGCTCTTCGATCCACTCCACGCAGGTTCTCCCGTTGCTTGTCTGCGTTGTCACAGGATTCTTGCGAGCTTCATTCGACCCTCATTGATACGGGTGAGCCAGACGCAGAGGAGCGCAGAGAACGCGTCGCCTTCGTGGCACCGTCGAGATTGTGCCGCGGCCCGCTCACTCGGACGCTTCCTGACTGACTACGGATATTGGTGAGCTGTCTGTATGGCAGAAGAAGACTCGACCACGGACGTACAGCAGCAAACACGAGGACCAGCCTTGCTCGAGGGCCGGAAGGGCGAGTCTGCCAGTGGAGGCAACCGAGGAGGCTAAGCGTTGTGGCAGGAAGAACTACGGCCAGATGCGGGATTCAGGGACTACTAGTAGCGAATCATGTTCTCGTAGTGTATACCTTGTTTCTGAATTTACATCCGTTCTTCTCATGCTCAGTGCTGTCGTGGTCACGGTGGTCGAGTCGAGAGCGCTGGTACGAGGCTGTGCTGGTTCGCGCGCCGTGAAACAAGTTCCCATCGTCGCAGGGTTGCTATGTACTGTCACGCACTACTTGAGTACTCATCTTCCCCCTCGTATGTTCGCTGAGACTCTTGCTCTTGCCTGTTCTGGCTGGCCAGACTGTCGCCCGGGCCAGAAGGGACAAAAACAGGCGAACTCTCAGTGCTACGCTAGACGACAGCTACAGTACTACTCGCTTTCTACACCGGCTATGTGGCTAACGTCGCCTCTCGCCGACCGAGGCAGCTCCCGAAGAGGCGGAATGTGCAGGAGCGACCCTGGTGTCCGTGCGCACCCGCTGCACCCCGTCCTCATCCCCAGCGACGGCGAGCCCTCTCCCCTCGCTGTATTCCCCGTGTCGGCGTGCGCTGCTGTAGACGCAGCCTGGAGAAGTAAAGTGAGCACAACCACACACGATGCAACTCTCCAGACGCGCCTTCTGTCCGAGGAAAAAGTTCCCGCAAGACCCGCCCATTCCGCTCGGACGACCTGTTCGACGGCATTAGCAGCACGACAGAAGACGCACCTCGTATTCCGTGCACCCACAGAACACCCTAAGGTCAGGATTCGTGCTCTGGACGGCAGTATTCGCTTGCTGCGAACGGGCTCTTGCGTGCAGTCCCGCGAGCGGGCGACCTAACCGCGTCCTCGCTGGCTGATCTTCAGTGATCTGTCCCATCTCGCCAATGACCCGCCCGACGCGTAAGCACTACAGACGCAGCGGGGCACTACACCTCTACCGGGGCATCTCTCCGTATAGCATGAATCACCAACTCCCTAATATCATCCGTGTCCGACAGCTATCGCATCGCGGTCATCTCAGCCAGGATTCGGACTATGTTTTAATGCCAAACAACGCACCTTCACGCCAATAACCATAGTCCGATCCAGCAACACAGCGCCGTACGCAAACGTCTCATACGAGCTCATCTGCGCATACGGCAAGCTCGTCCTCACCGGCTCCTTGAAGATCCGATGCTCCATCGCGTACCCCGCCATCAGCTCCGTAGTGTCGCACTGTATCTGTCCAATGACCCGTGTCCGCTCGTCCGTGAACGGGATGAGCACCGAGTCCTCCAGGCGCGCAAACGCCGCGTGGCCGATGACCTCGCCCGCGTCGTGGTTGAACTCGTAGAAGCCGCGCATCCGCCTTCGCCGCTTGCGGTGCATCGTCGCGAGCTTACGCACGGTGTGCGGGTTGAAGTCGAACGCGACGATCGTCGAGCGCATCGACCCGTCCTCCATCGCGTCTTCCTCGACCGTCACGTACCGCTGCCCGCACGTCGTCGTGATCCATCTGCTCGCGCTGAACGACGTCTCGAGCCACCGGCACGTGCGCGGGCCCCACAGCGACCAGGGGAAGCAACGCACAGCGCCTGCTTGCCGTGAAGGCTCTGGCGGCTGTGGATTCTGGATGTCCAAATCCAAGTCACCGTGGTGAAGAGCTGCATTGTTCAAGTACCAAGTCAGCGCCTCCCCCAGAGTACACGACGGTGGTGGTTGTGATCGGGGTGTGGGAGCTTGGGCGGGCGCGGCCTCTGCGGGAACGGGGGAAGGATCTGGAGCGGTGAGGGTGGACAGAAGCGCAGCGGTGTGGACGATTAGCGTGAGACACTCGTGGAACCCGTGAGTATCGTGCGTCATGACGTTGAAGATCGCGATCGCGTTCTCGGGGTTGAGGTGGAAGGGATCTGTCGACCGAAACGGGGGAGCGGTCCTCGTCGAGGCGGTCAACTTGGGCTCGGAGCGGCAAGTGACCTGCGTGATCGAGTGTTCCTTCCTGAGTCGGGGCAACTGGAGTATACAGGACGTCTCCAGCACCTGAGGAGAACCGACGTCTTCTGGGACATAGCCTATACGGCAGAGCTCGATGGTGTTGTCGGTGCAGTTTGGCAGTGCGATGATGTCGGGAGTAAGGAATGTGAACGTCGAATAACTGGGACAATTCAGACCCCTGTACTGTGATCAGGTCAGATGCGGGTTCGAAACGGGACAGGGTATGAAGATGGTGATCATTCGAGGCTGACGGTTGTCGCCAAGTTAAGCACATCGCTTGGTCGCCCTTGCACCTTGATTGCGGTTGCATGGGGCAGGAGATGGGGCAAAAGTGGATAGCGGGGAGAACAGCCATGAGTTGTGGACGTACATACCTGCAGACGTCGCCCAAACTTCCAATTGTAGACCTCCAGCATAGCCGGAGGCGTCGCAGAGCCGGCGGGATAGTGGAACATGACGCAGAGGTGGTCTCCCACAATCTCAATGCATATGCTGCACAGTGATGTCACTTCATGAGGAGGCGACGGTATAATTGTCAGTGGTAGGGTGGGTTGGGAGGCAAGCGGATGACTGAGGCCGGTCGAGAGCTGGATCAGTCTCAATTCAAAGACTGTCTGATGGTCTTCTGTTTCGCGACTAGTCGTGATCAATGAGTGAGTATGTGTGGAGATTGTAGATGTCAGAAGAGTCAGAGGAGACGGCTCGCGTTCGCTTCGATTAATCGACAGACGTTTACACGACGGTCTCCTTCTCAGGTGGTATGTCTCCGACTGCCGATGGTGTCACGGCGAGATATCACCTGCGTCTGAGACAGGCCGATAACCTGCGATAGATGTTACGTCTGCCTCAAACGCAGGGGACCTTGTCTATGATATTGGAATCGACAGTGGCAGGCCTCAGATATTGTTCTGCGGGTATGGAGGCCTGGAGGAGTCTGGTAGTGGCACATAGTAGGTCGGGGGCCCGGTTCGGGGAGAGACTCTAGCGTCACCATGTCCTGCGCATGCGGCTCGGGGTACGAAATGAAGGCTTGGACGATATTTGTGACAGACAAGAGGACCCGTCCATGTGGGATCCTTGATGCAGGACCGAGGGGCGATGCCTCAATGCGCATCCAACTGCTAGCGTATCCGCGAGGGAGAGATGCACTGTTGGCGTGCCCCGAAAGCTGTCACAGCTCCTGCTCATGTGCACTGAGACGAGTGGAAGTGGAAGCGGATAGGCGCAGCAGTATGTTGAAGACGAAGTGGCCGACGGACTCCCGTTTCGTCAAGTGACAGCCCTCGCGATCCCACTTCCACTGGTCTCGTGCATATTCGTTCTTGTGGCCTGAACATTTGTCCGGCCGGTCTGAACATCAGCTTCGTCCATGGTCGGACAGAAGCCACCCCTTCGACACGGACACAATAGCTCGTAGCCCAAGATCAAACGAAACGGGGAGATGTGTTAGATAGGATGAAATAGTACGCACTCAGTGGCCACCACGATGAGATCGTGCTCCTTGACGGCTAGCCCGACATCGACGATGTGAATTCCGAGCTCGATCTTCTCCCAGCAATCTTGCGCGGTAGTGGTTGAGCCGGGGCCGTAGAGTTTGGAGAGCGTTGTCCAACGGACGCTATCTGCGCCAAGCGCAGGAGACTGTCCTCCGGAAGTAGACTCGCCCAGTAGCAGGATGCCGTCAGTGAGATCGTAGATGCTCGTCGGTACGAACGGTATCCGGACGGTCGCTGGCTTGTCAAAGTCCAAGCGCAGCCACGCGGCTTCTTGTTGCTTCAGAAGCTTCATCTTGTCCGCGAGAACGAGTGGCGAGTCCGGGTTGTCCTCGTAGCCCGCGAGCTGCAGCTGCATGCTGTATTGCAGGAGCGTACTGTTCTGGATGAGGCGATTGAAGGGTTTCGAGAGACGTCGACAGACGTTGAGGTCGTTGTAGTGAAGATACGACAGGATATGTACGATGACCTCTTGCGAGAGATCGAGGAGGGACATGGTGGTCGGGGGCGAAGTTCGCGCTCGCCGCTCGATTGCTGCAACTTGTCCCTCCGCGTGCGCGCTCCGTCTTTCTCGGGATGGAGGTGCAGTGCGCCCGATCCCCTTGTTCTCCGACTTCCCCGCCTCTTTGTTCAATGAGCATATTGCGATTTCGTCAAAGTGAACAATCGTAGCCCTTAACGCAACGCCGCGCCAAGTGCCGCAATGCAAACAGTAGGAACATGCGTAATATGGAGCATGGTGCCACATGTACAAGAGAAACGCTTCGCCGTTGATTGTCATCTGGATCTTGAGAAAGGCTGCGATGAGGCAGCCTGGTATGTAAGACCCTAGCTTGAGAATCCGAGTCTCAAGCTGAAGCATCAGAGGTACAGCATATAATTCGCCATAGTTAAAAGTACTCGTACAAATCACAACACATGGTCCTCTCGGAGCGCGGTTGTGGCCTCGACTGACCGGCTTCACGTTTACACCTGGACGTTCTGACTGTTGAACGCAACATAGTTTGGTCTTCAGCATTGTGCCGTCAAGCAGAAGGAGAAGAACGTACGGGAACTGGCCGATAACATTGCCTGCCGGAGAGTACTCGCAGACGTAGTATTTCGCAGGACCGTACTTCGGATCGAAGATGCCGTTGCAGGTCTGCACGGCGCATCCGACCTTCTTCGTGCTCTTCCACACTACTTGAGTGAAATGAGAGGGCTGCGGGTTCTTGGGGTCGTAGGAGGCTGCGGAGATCGGTCAGAGGACTCCGGAACGATACCGCAACGAAGGAGAGACGTGGTGACGTACAAACTTCGTCCGTCCACGACTTGATGGCGGCAGCGATATTGTACTGGCTCCCAGTTCCGGCAGCGAGGTTCTCTGTAGGCAGCAGCAAACGAAGGTGAGTGTCGGAGGTACTATCAGGTCCGTGACCATCAACGTACCACCGTACGGTCCCAGCGAGCCTCCGGAGTGCTTGAAGACGCAGCCGTTGGCCCATTGCTGAGCCTTCGAAGCGAGAGTCTCGTCCCAAGTGAGGGCCACCGCGCCATGCTGGGCACGGACGGTGTTGTGCCCCTTGAGGTACGCGTCAATGTCGCTCTGCGGGGTGGCCCTTGCCACGAGCGGGTTGGCGGCGGCGAGAGCAAGGAGAGAAGCGATCGCGAGGAAGGACTTGAACATGGCGAATAACAAGAGAGTGGTGTAGGAAGAGTTGGGGCTCGGAGGAGTAAACTCGAAGTGAAGTGAGGAAGCTAGGAAGAAAGATGGCCCTCTGCCGGATCTCCTGGGCTCAGCTCACCTTCTTATATGTGAGGGCGAGTCGCGCGCTCGGGCTCGGGGAGGAGCACATGGGGTTTCATGCGCTTCGTCGCACCGGTGCATGCGCAGTGTAGCCCGCTCCACCGCTGCAGCCGCTGCTGGGCAAAGATTTCGCAGCGTCAAACCTACACGCAAGTGAAACCGGGTGCTTCGCTGAGCTAAAGCGAAGCAACGTGTATGAGTGAGACGTGTTCGCGAAGTAAGCCTGCAAAGCTCACCCAAAGGACCAGGTAAACCGCTCCGCCGTATGCGTCGGGGCTCGGTCGTCTATGTAGCGTCGGCGTTCGTTCCCCGGGGCATCGGAGACTAGCACGGTGACGTGGCGGAGACGCTGCAGAACGTGAGCGCATACCCTCATCCAGTCAATGCGGAGAGATCCATGGGGGCTCTCAAACATTGCCAAGCCGTGCTTCTAGTCACCGCAACCAACCCGTGAACGCACGCCTCCGATATGCGGCCGGGTCTCCACTTACATTGAGAGAGCAGCATCTGACGCTGTGCCACGGTTTCAGAATGTCCATGCAGAGCGCGCCGAGAAGACGCGGCATCGCTGCAGAAAACGATGTCAGTGCTAGCGCAGCTGTATCATATGCAAGACCTGCTGAGCTCGCACTTACAGTGACGGACATGCGCCGCATTTGCCGTTCCCGGGCTGTACTCGTCATGGTAATGACAATGGTTTGCCCAAGTTCATGTCTGTACTTCTCTCGACGCGGTCTGGCCGACTGCGGCGGATGGTAGCACGAGGCTCTGCTGTCTGGTTCGTAGTTTGAGTTCGATACCGCCACAGGCACAGAACACCACCATCGGAATGCGGAATCGACGACCTAAAGGTCAAAGGGTGTCAACTTTTGACCGAGCGGAACATGAGACCATAAGTACGGCCCGGGTAGCACGTCCCGCTGTCTCTGGGTGACGAGTCTCGGCCTGGGTGGACCCGAAGACCTATGGAAAGGTGTCCTGGTAAGAGGTCGGACATAAACCACGCCGTCCTGGTATGGGGAAAACCGGCACAGACCTGTGATCTGTGAGCGTACAGCCAAGCTATGATTTCGGTTATATAGATGAAGCATTTTCTGCTCTGCGCAACAGAGCGAACTCTGCTTCTAGTCGAGCCTTGACACCGACTCGACTCGAAGGGGGCGATGGGTACCTGTGTTCTGCTTGTGGCTCCATATGCTGCTTCAGCACCACACAAGGTTGGCAAGCATCGGAAGGCTCGAAGATGCAAGATTACCTTGTCTTCGCCGGCGCCGACGGACGCAAGACGGACGGAAGACATGGGCGCCATCGAGAGAGGCGCTACCTCAATTTGGTCTTCGATCTTAGTCCGATCCAAATCCAACACTCCGGCGTCGCCCAGAGATCGCACTCAGCTCTACTCAGCACTCGGGAGATGAACTTGCTTTCCTTCTCGGCTTGCAAGCCTTCATCGATTCTGTCTCGAAGCCATGTTAGCCCTCGGGGACGAGTCGCACGAATGGTAAATGTTGTACGAGCTCCTTGATCTTCAACGTGCATACATATTCCCCTCTGCCAGCAGATAGCGTCTTTCTTCACCCAGTCCTAGCCTGCAACGGTCCGGACCCTCGGACATGATGCATGATGTCTGTCTACTGTAACTATAAGTGACGGTGGAACCGACATGGATATATCCCATGAGCACTCCTCGACGGATCGAGGCTGCACGTTGGACCCGGGAGAAAGACAAGCTAAATAAGTACTTACTATCTTGTATACTTACGGCCGAAAGCCAGTACTGGTACTAGTCGTGATGGCAATGACCTTTTCCGTTTCCTCCTCGTCGCAATGACGTAGGAGTGTACTGTACGCCCAGATCGATCAAATCGGTTTCACATTGGTCCAGAAGGTTCGTCGGCATTGCTCATGCTTATAGCCTTGATGCTGATTCTTGTCTTGCCTCCAACATCTCGACTGGCCTCGCAGTACTTTTCGACACAAATCTTGTGAGCATCCGTGTTGCATACTGGTTGTCAACCCCACTCTGATACTTCTTTGCTTTAGCCCTTTGCGGAGGAGATCGGGATCACCGTCTTTAGGATTCGCCGGACCTCTTGCCAAGGTGAGGCCATGAGGTTAACGTTCTGCTGCCAACGTTAACGTCCGAATATAATTCTCATTCTGGGCCGCGTTTGAAACCGCAGATGCCCATGCTCAACTTCGATGTTTCGTTCCACATCCTCTACTTTGCCACCAGCGGTGTAGCGGCGAATCTCATGGGAACATGCCGAACGCTCAACTTCAAGGCACCAAGCACTTGTTCAAATCACCAGTCGTGCTCGAGACGAACAACCAAGCCGTCTCCTTTGTTCAGTTCTTCGTGGCACGCAACGACAGATTCCCTTCTTCTTCACCAACATCGCCATACCCTGCATGAGCAACTTCACGCATCTCGAGTTGCACCATCCCGAGAAGCTGCTCGGTGTGAACCCAGAACTTGCACCTGCGATTCCCGGGCCGGCTCTCCCTCTGCTACAGAGTATCATAGTTATGCACGCAGGACCACTATGTGGCGCCATGCTGGAGAAGCTGCGCACACCCCTTGTCTACGCATACGTCGATATCGACTGGGAGTCAGATATCGAGAGCAATCCCGCCATTCTGCTTCGCCACGCTCGTGACACACTCCAAGAGTTGGACGCATATTGGACCGACTCACTCACGCGAGATGCTCCCAAGTTCAGGAAGTTAAGCAAGCTGTCGTTTAACTACGTCCCAGTCCCCTCGTCGCGAGTGCTCAGGCGCGTCTGCCCAAACCTATGACACCTCTGCATTGACAACTCTGGCCATCAGGACTGGTTGGAGATGCAGGAGATATGCGACGACCACACTCACCAACACTCCTGGTCGTCGCTGCATGTCTTCTCCGGTTCAGTCAACGTCCTCTACATGCTCCACCTGCGGTGTCCCATATTAAGGCTCAACGTCCACGACGAGGAGGACATGCTCCCTGCTCTTGCCTTGCAGGAGATTCTCCTAGACACGAAGCCCACACACTTGATCCTGGAGACCGAGCGTACAGGTGTGTCCTACTACTTCGACCCGGACTTCGTCTCCTAACCTGGGTTCTGGCACTGGCTGCTCAAGATGCTGGAGCTGGTGATCAAGTTCTGGCCCTTCTACGACGAGGGTGTAGTGGTGGAGGAACTACTCGTACGTCCTACGAGTAGCGGCAGGTTTCCCAACTGACACATATTTCCCAGGGCAACGTCCTCAAGATCCTGAGAGCAACCCATGTCTGTGTGTTCCGGTTGGTACTCGATGTATCCAATCTGGAGCTCACTGAGAGTTCCATCTCGGATGAGAGCTCTGACGCCGTTGACGCTATAATCCCCACAGAGGACATTGTACTCAACGATGGTGATGACGACAACGACTACGACGATGCCTTTGTGGAGGGCACGGATATGGTCCCCATCGAGTACGAACTCAAGGATCTGGACCTCCAAGGTGTAATCGAGCTTATCCTTGGACACCAGCCGCCTCTGGGGACCGCCATTGTCACAATCTCGGGCCACACTACCCGCGGATTTGTTACACATCAGAAGGGCCCAGACATTGTCTATGATGCAGACATTCCGGGTGCGTACGAGACGCATCGTGCAAGGTGATCAACCCTCACATGTCATCCTATGTCCAGCCAATTGATCACTTTTGTTTTGCTGGTTCGTCGGCTTTGGTGCTTCTTCTGCAGCCTTGCTGCAAGGGGTTGACGAGTAGGTTGAAAGTCATGGCAACAAGGACTTTCCGGGTGTATAGTTCACTGGCCTCAAGTCAGCAGGTTTGGTCCGCCCGAGTCATACCCGCATGTTCAGATGAAGTCACGCCCCGAATCATGCTGCTGTGAAGGCGGTCCCCCGCCTGTGCGATGGTGGTACGTATCCTACCGATACTCGAGAGTGAGAGCTAACAGAATCAAGATAGCCTCTTTCACGCACAGGATTTCAATTCCAAGTTCTGTACAACGACGACGCACTGTACTATGTTACGTGCTGTTACTACTGTAGTGATCAGACGTTAGCGGCGCATCACGCATCACAAGGCCTTCCACCGCCGCTTTTTCTAGGGCCTGTCACAGGTCACCGGGGGTCCCGCCGCTTGTGACAGGCCAATTTTGAGCGTCAAAACACCATATTTAGCATTTTTCCGGCGCCTTCGGCCCCGTTTGGGCCTCCTGTCACGCGTCATGCGGCCCTCCGCCGCCCCGCCGCTATGTATCGAGCGTGTCACACCCCAAACCCCCCGCCGCTAACGTCTGATCACTACAGTAGTATGTGGTATGCATAACACTGGCATAAAACGCTGGTGCAAAGTAACTATATACATATGCCATAACAGTGCGGCCATGAGGTAGACATGGACAACCGTACACCCATGGTCGGCTGGTTTCAGTCTGAGTTTTTCGGCCAATCCTCGAGCTCCTCAGACCCGGAGTCACTGTTCGGTTCAGACACCTGGATCTCCTCGTCCTTGTCCTCCTTCTCGTCCTCCTTGTCCTGCTCCTCCTCGTTGATTGCCCCAACAAGGACGGGGATAAGAAGTCTCTCCACAGTGTGTTCCGTCCTGCACAAGGCGTTCCCTTTGTCAAACTCAGGTGACAGCTCGATGATCCGCTGAGGGAGCAAGTGATCAAAGAACATCTCGCTGGATTTTGTCCCAAGTACGTGCGGCGTCCACTTTGACAAATCAAACTGCTTCCTCAATTCCAAGGTGGTGGCAGTAAGCTTCTTATCTCTATCACCACCCTTGCTCGGGCCCGCTTCGGACTGCGTATCACCACGAGCAGACCTCCCGCTAGCTACTCCGCCACAATGCGCGCGCTTCACTGCCGCTGCGCCGCGTCCACCTCCAGGGTGGTAGCTCTGGCCCTCCTTCCGCATCTCCTCAGCTTGTTAAGACTGTGCATGCCAAGTCAAACTCCGGAAGGAAGTCCGAAGTCCGAAGTCCGAAGGCAGCGCGGAGATGAAGACTTCGGCGAAGTTATTGACCAACGCCCTGAGGAGATGCAAGTTGTCTTCTATTTGCAAAGGAACAGAACTCCGGAGTTTATACCAGAGTAAGCAACGAAGGAGGAAGTCAAGCAGAGAGGGAACCAGAGGGTCAGAAGCCGAGAGACCAGAGTCGGAAGACGGAGGTCGGAGGTCGGAGGTCAGAAGTCCGGACGGAGGTGCGGACGAGTTTAGAAGAGAATACAATGGATTGAGTTGTTGATACTGAGAAGGATAAGAGGGAAGTAAACGAGATATCAGAACTGAGGTCTAAGGGAGAATACAAGCGGGCTTAAATACTAAGGTCCAGAGGTCCGAAAGGGGTAAGCTAAAAGTAGAGACAGGAGTCGGAGTCCGGTGCCAAGGCGGAAGCAAGTAAGTAGCCAATAGGAAATGGAGGTAAGTGCGGATACAAGTGGATACAAACGCGGATACAAACGGGTAATACTATCGGGACTGCGGAGATGATCGGAGTCCGAGGGGGACGGATAGTAAGGGGTAAGTATCGTAGTGAGGATGAGTCATAGCGAAGGGATGAGGAAGTAAGTATGAGTCAACGGACGAACCGGAGTCCGGTCGGAGTTGAGTCCGGAGTTGGGTGTCTTGGAGCATGGGATGTAACACAGCTTCAGCCATGACTTCTCATGCTTTCTCTTCTGCCTGGATGGCGGTGTTGTCCACCTCTACATAGAAGTAGTACTCGCCATAAGCGATGATCATGGGGAACATATTGATATGTTCGTCCTCGGCCATGTAATGTGCAGCCTGTATGACTGCCTGCTTCTTGTACGTTATCGTGATCATTTGTTTGACTAACAGAATACTGATGAGTTGTGGCTTTTGGTCGTGCTCTTCCCCTTCCTTTCGAGGCTCATGGGGATCCTTTGCCTCGAAACCGAGGACAGCCTGAGGCTTGCTCATCAGCGTTGCCCGGGTAGCACCTCCCGCAACGTTGTCCGACACTGTAAGGGAGGTTGCTCACGATTGTTGGTCATTCTAGATGTGTTTCTAGCTTGAGACGAAGGTGGTCGAAATGCGGGGAGATGTCTGGTGTGTCTGCAGCATGCAGAACTGACACTCCTTTATACTACTGCAATAAGCGCCGGGGTTGGACCACGGAGGAGGAGGCGCAACTTCAAGCCTTCGTCACTAGCGCGCCGCCTGGTCGGACCTCGGCGGCAACTTTAGTGAAACGCACTATCCATTGTGTTCTCTACTTAACCAGAGGGCATACCGTACCGTCGCGCAGCGTAATAGAGGTGTCATGCCCAGGTTGAGTGGCAACTCGGACGGAGGAGGGAGGCGGGAGGATTCACAAGAACATGCGTGCTGCTTCTCCAAGTCGGACTTGGACTTGGAGGCGGAGGCAGCATCTACGCAAGCGCCCGATACTCAGTGCCTCATTAGCCAACGGGACTAGTAAGTAGTACATACTACGCTTAGTATACGCTTGCGCAGATTCAGCATCTCCATGTCGCCCCATCCGCCTCTATCAGGTTACATGTCGATGTTGTAACGCCCCTTGAACAGATCAAAACCAGGAGCTAGCTGCCACCGTGGGAGTTACGATCCTCCTAATGATATAAATAACGACCGCCTGTTGCGTTCACCACCCAGAACTCGAAGCCCTGCAGAACATCCTCACCATCCCGCAACCTCCATCTTTCGCAGGTATGGCCCCGCCAACCTATGGATGTTTTGAGAACTGAAGTTACTTGCGTATGGCAGTCATTATGTCCGACGAGAGTCATGTCGATGTGGCCGCACTCGAGGCGAAGTTGGCAACCATAAAGATGAGCACAATCGACTCGGAGGTTACACCTTTCCGTTAGCTTGGAAAGCTCCTATGACTGACACCGTGTGCTTGTAGAGTGAGATGTTGACCGTTGAAGTAGGCGCATCAACGGCACCACCTTCAGATCATCCAGCCAGCTATCCGCCAAGGCCACATGCACGGGGTGGCAAGTCTTACGTCTTGGGTTGGGAGCTTAGCTGGTTCAAGGACACACTTAAGAAGACAGGCTTCAATGACAATGCAGTCGCCTACTCTCTTGCTGTCGTCCCAGACTCCCTCTGGAGAGAAGCAGTGGGCGAAACTGGCTACCAGCATCAGTACCCTATCCTCTGCTTTCCGCCAGATTATACTGCTCCAATCACGGAAGAAACAGACATCGAGAGTATCAAAATAATCGAAGTGCTCGCCGTCTCTCACTCCGACGATCTATTCTACAACATCCGTCCCACCCAGGACCAATTCAATCGTCTTCAAAAAACGTTTCGCGGTGAACCGAAGTGGTTCAGAGCGGCAGCATGTGACGCAGCAATGATGCAACAGTTTTGGAGGGATTACCCGCCACCGACAGGAAGTTGTTGTAAGGTATTATGCTACCCTCCTTTTCTCGTGTTCGAACAATCACTGAGGGCCCGTTGGATCACACTACATAGCATGATAAGTGTCATCTGGATGTCAAATTCTGGAAGTTCAAATGAAGAGTATGCAGGCGATAGATGCGAAGGTGTTACGTGTATAAAAGCAATGTAGACGGGAATTGCTTCTGCCTTATATGTTTGAGTTATGTTGTGACTAGCGTCTACCCGTGCCCTTGTCACGGAAAAGCCGAGCACGTCGTGCAAGCTACCGTAATTCTTGGAGGTGATTGTCAGGGGATACGCCGATGCACACCTACCAATCACGCACAAAGGCCCGTGATAGGTAGACGTCCCGTTGAGCAGTCCGTGATAGGCAACGCACACCGCGATATCCCCTGACAATCACCTCTGAAGATCACTCTGACTTGCACAACGTGGAGGTGCATGAGCTACTCAGAGATCCATAACACCGGCGCACTCGGGTGGGCTGCGCCCCCCCTCGTGCGCCGCCGTCTTCAGGGTTTACATATCTGAGCGACTGCGAGCTTGAGCTTGAACGTCAGTCTCACTCGCTCACTACCGTCCATCGTCGTGAGGTCAAGCGGAGATCATGTCACTTAATGCACACTTGAACTCCGCCAAGTGGTATCGGAGGTCCGCTTCTACATTGGCTTTCGGGAACAGAACCCACAGCTCAAGCGCTGGCCGGCGCTCTCTCCGATTTTGATGTCTATAGCCTCCCTCCCTCTCGGACTGCCTCCGCAACGCTTGCAGGCAACAGAGAGGGAGTTATACTTCCATTACATTGTGAATCTGCAGGAAAGAGAGCAGCCTGTGCAGCTGAACATGCCAACTTACCATCTATAGAAAGGGCACTTTCCTAATCCGTTCGAGATGACTTACTATAGAAGATTAACCCTTTGTCATGCTTTTCTGATTTGGACATGTCGGATCCACTGAGACGATGCCCAGTGCGAAGACGCTTACCGGAATATATGAGCGAAACAAAACAGCAACTGGAAGCTGGAAACATTCGAACATAATCTACACCATTAGCGACAACGCGTACTGAAAACTAAAGAACCAGGCTACTAAGATATCAGGTAGCAGAGTACAACTTCACCGAAGAACCCGCCGACAACGTGGTTAGCACTAACACAGCGCATCTCACTGGAACGCCAACGTGCCCTGCCCACGCTCAGGATCCGTCATCCGATGGACTCGGACGGTGTTCCCGATATTAATGTTCGTCATGTCCTGGGGCGTGATGAGGACGTACTGCTTGCGGTTGGACGTGTTCGCAGTGTCGATCTACGAGACGACGCTGTCAGTATACGTCGCAAAACTGAAGAGACCGACATAGCTCACCATCATCTTCATGCTGATACGACGGTTGACAGCGTCCATGAAGACGTCGAACTCATCTGTCAACTCGTCAGCATAAGATACAGGACAGCATCGTAAGCAGAGCTTACCGAGACAGCGGATGGGGCACCCAATGGACTCCCACAACGAGAGAAGCAGACAGATAGTCGAGAACGACTTCTCGCCACCGCTGAGTGAGCGCGGATCCTTCTCACGGGTGTTTGCTTGCGTCAGGGTCTGGTCGTCGGTTTGTACCTATTATTGGGTTAGCACCATTCCGCACGTATCCGAGGCGGACGGTGAGATACCTTCAACTCCAACTTCCCGTTGACGTGATCGAACAAGACCTTCCCGAAGTAACCACGATTGGAGAGATGGTAGCCGAAGTAGACCTTGCAGCGGAGTGCGATGTGTCGACGGAACTCGTGCCACCTCGCGAGGCGGGCCTTCACCGACTTCTTCAGAGCCTGTGGCGCGCCAATGAGAGGTGAGATCAACAGGCAGAGACATAGTTCACGTACCCTGTTGAGCGAGTTCAACGCCCTAATCTCCTTCCTCGCGGTATCAAGAGCTGTCTTCTTCCTGTGCAACTCCTCCGCGATCTCCTCGATAGACGCACCCTGGCGCCTCTCGCGATCCTTCAGAGCAGCCTGGACGGCTTCGAGGTTGCGCTGCACAGCCTCGACCTTGCGCGGGTTGGGGACACGCTCACAGTAGTCAGCGGCCTTCTGGGTCCAGGTCTTCGCGACACGGAAGGGCTCGTCATCAGAACTTTCTACTTAGGTAGCAACGCACGAACTCACCTCAAACTCAGCCTGCACATCGTTCGCAGCCTCCTCGGCGGTCCTGAGTTTCTCGCGCTCTGCCTCTGCCTTGTTCTGGTGGTGCTTGATCAAGTGATCCTCCCTCATACGATCAGTGACGACGGTGGTGATTTGATCCTGCAAGGTTGGGTCAGCTCCAATTACAATACGGACAGAGTGGTGCTCACCTTGATAGCCTGGCGCTTCTCGCTGAACTCGTCGATCTGCTTGCGGATCTGCTCGTGCTCTGTAGCGAACGGCTTTCCCTCCTCAGCGATCTTCTGCTTTTCCCTCGCCAAAGCCTCGTATTGCTGCATGATGTTCGCCTTCTCCTCTAGCGCTTCCTGAGCAGGGGCATCAGCAACCGTATCGCGAACAGTACGCCTCATACTGACCTGAAGGGCATCTTGAAGAGCCTGGATGTTCACAGGCAGGTCCTCGTTCAGCTCTTCCTGGAGGTTGCGGATCTTCGTCTTCAACTCGCGGACCTCCCTGCCCAGCAGACGCTCCTGAGCCTTCGCGAGAGTAAGCATCCATACGGTGAGGAGGCAACAAACAGATCACAGCGTACCTGTAGATCATTGACCTGTTTCTGAACTCGGTTCAGCGTGCTCTTGAGCTCCTGGAGCCGGTGAGTATTGGCCTGCAGCCTGCTGTTGTACTCGTCCCGTTCGCCTGCCCACCGTCTGACAAAACAATATATCACTGGATTCACTGTATAGCTCCGCAAAGAGACCACACCTCTTCTCCGCGTCCGCATTGCTACTGCGGAAGAGTTGCTGCCGGTTGTCTCCATTCCTCAGAGGAGGCATAGGGTTAGACTGTCCTCCTCCCTCACTGAAAGCACGGATATAATGAGTCTCAGCGGAGCTCCTTCAAGCGGAGGAACTTACGCAAATCGGACGACACGGTACAAGTCGGCGGCCATCGCCTGGCCGCCGGTGCCCAATGACATGAGCATCTGGTCCGCCTCTGCACGTGTGGGGGCCAGCAGGGTACTCTCGATGTGAGCAGTGTTGACCAGCTGACGCAAGACATAGTCGTTGGACACCTGTTGACACAACACCCATGAGTGTCATCAAGATGACATGACATGCAGCGCAGACGTACCTCCAACGCCCGCAAGATGGTCAAGTACCCCTGCGGAGGTTCTCCCTCACTGAAGTCGAACAGATCGACCTCAGCAATGATGATTTGACAATTGCGGCCGCTGAGCACGAAAAAACGTCAGACGAAGTGCAGCGTATGACAGCGTGAGGAAACTCACTTTCCGCTATCCGCGAGGATCTTCGACAAGGCAGGACGGTCGCGGGCGTCCGTGATGGCGAAGCTGCTCATGTTGTTGCCAATGACGATCCGCAACAAGTTGCCCCACCGCTCGGGGTCCTTGATCTTGACATACATCCCGAACGGACCGACAGGAGGCTGCCCGTACCACTGCCTGTTCCGGATCTCGTGCATGACGCGGTCCATGTTGCTACCGAACTGCGCGAACTTGCTCCGCTCCATCTCAGAGCAGCGCTGGATCTGCTGCTCGCACTCCATGACGCGCTCCTTCAGGTTGTTGCGCTCAGCCTCCAGTCGCCTTATCTCACCACCCGCTGACTCAGCCTCGCCCTGAGCGTGTTGGCGTTCCTCGCCGACGCTCTTCAGCTTGGCCTCCTTCTCGGCGAGTTGTGTGTTGGCCTCCTGGAGCTTCGCGTTGGCCTTCTCGCGCTTCTCGCGGGAGTGCGACTCAATACGCTCTTGCTCATCGTGGATTTGCTTCTCGAGACCTGCGATGGTGCCGTTGACGCCGCCGAGCGATTCGTTGATTGCCTTCTCTTCGCTCTGTACATATATTGAGCACACTCGGAGCCTGTAGGTGACAAACCAGAGTAACGTACTCTGAGCTGCGACATCTTCTGCTTGTTCGCGCTCGTCTTCTTCTTGATCTCCTCCAAGCGCTGGTTGAGAGTGTCGACGTCACCAAGCGCATCGATCTCTTCCTCGAGAGCCATGACCTTCTGGTTGCAGGCTACGCGCCGGGCCTAACGTTGGATCAGCAACACCGCCGTAATGGGACGAATCGCGTCCATACCTCCGCTGCCTGGACCTCGGCCTCGTTCCTCTCGATCTTGCGCTGGATACTGGCTACCTCCTTCAACTTGCTCTCCAGTTCCTATGCACGTATGTGCATTAGTATGAGCAGGAAAGCAGGAGGCTAACAACGCTGACCTCTTGCTTCGCAGCAACATGCGCCCACGCCAGCTCCTTCTTGAGCTCATCAGCCTTATGGCGCTGCTCGCGGGCCTTCTCAGCCTCCTCGTAACGCTGCTGAGCTTCATTGTACTGCTCCTGAAGATCCGGGATGACTTCGGCCTTTCTTTTCAGAATCTTGGAGGTCTGGCTGATGTTCTCCATGCACGTCTGATACTCCTCGCTGAGCTGGCTCAGCTGAGTACCCTTGAGGAAAAACTGTATCACCTGAGTTAGATACGTGCGATACGGTAAGAAGACGGGTTACGTACCTTGTACTTGTCGCTCGGCGAGGAAGCAGACAAGAACTGCCGAGCAGAATCTGGTATGGTCGAGGGCGTAAGTGACGCGGAATTTTGTCAGGGCTAAGCTGAGCGACGTACCCTGAGTGAGGATGTTCATCGGGTTGTCGACCTGGATGTTCATGTGGTCGCAGATAGCCTGCAACTCCTCACGCTTCGTGGAGATCACCTTGCCGTCCTTGCTCTTAATCTTGTACGAGGAAGCGCCATCCTTGGTGAACCGACGCGTGATCACAATGCTCTTGCCATAGTCCTTCGGCCTGTACGCTTCGTCACCCTGGTTCTTGAGGACGACCGTGACCTCGGAGACGCTGCGAGTCGTCAGTGGGAGATGAAAATCCGATATGTGCGCAGCTTACCTTTGTCCCTCGCGGATGAAGGACTTCAAACCGGTACCGCGACCGGTCGAGTTGGCCTTGCCACCCAGTGCCACTGTGAGCGCCGACAGGACTGCGCTCTTACCACCTTACAAACATGGTTGAGGGTGACGGAAGAGCCCGCTAGCATAGCAGTACTTACTTCCGTTGTGACCTGACGAACGCGAGTGTCAGCGAGAATAGTGCTGACACGAGCAGCGACCACTCACCAATGATGAAGTTGATCTGTGGTCCGAGCGAGAACGTCAAGTACTTGTGGCACATGAACTGGTGCATCTCCAGCGACTCGATGATACCCATCTCAGCGATACCCTAACAAGGACGCGTCAGTAACATTCTGCTTGATGGGGTTGAGTCGAACAGGTAGGGGTATATGAGTATGCGCGAGCACCATAACCATGTAGCGGCAGGTCTGAGTGGCAATCTACAGTTACACCTTCCCAACCACACATACCAGCATATACCTACAGATCCCTCGCGCGCATCCAGCATACACATTGCATGCAACCACATATCTCTCGCAAACGACCGTCAAAAGCAGCACTCACACCCTGTGTCTTCGTCCTATTCATAAGCCTCTCCCGAATGATCTCCTCATGCTCCTCCTCGAACTTCTTCTCCTCATCCTCATCCGGCTGGTGCATCGCTGCATCGTCATCGTCGTCCTCAATGTCAATCGGCTCGTTGTTCTCCTCCTGGCGCTGCTGCTTGCCCTTGCCACTCCGCCTGTGGTGCGGCGCGGGTTGCTCCTCGTCGCTCTCGCTCGTGCGGGAGCGCTTTGAGGTCGGCTCAGATCCGCGCTCGTCATCAGAGTCCACGGCAGCTCTGCGTTTCGCCATCGTGAGCGAGTTGGATGCGGGGTGGGAGTCTGGGGAGGGGAAGACGCGGGGTGGTGGTGGTCAGGAATTAAGCGGTTTTCCAGGCGCGACGCGACGCGTTAGCGCTCATAAAGAAAGGCACGTGCACGCTTTGTGACGGGGACGATTTTGGAAGCCGCCGCGTCGCTGCGTAACGCATTGCTACTCAACGCCGCGCTTAGCTGAGCAGATACGTAGCACCACAGGAGCAGGCCTGACCAGGTTTACGAAGCGAAGGGTACTCACAGTTTGCCCATGGCCACCAAGGACGGCCCCAATATGTATAGCACTTTTCGAGCCGACTCACCTCCAAGAAAGTGATACCGAGTTCCCAAGGACGAAACGTAACAGTAAGTGTGCGTAAGTATATACCAAGATGCATCTCGTAGTAAGTACATGATCTAGGAAGCCTCTCGAACGGGTATGGATACGAATCCGAACAGCAGGGAAGAATTAGTAGGGGTTCGTAAGAGCAGCAGCAGGACAGTGCAGCGCGTGGCAAAACGTGACAACAAAATCCTGTATAGCGATGACCTTAAAATCCAACTCGTGAGAAGGGTAAACGCGGAGTGGACGTGGAGGGAGGACGAGGATAGGGATAGATGGAGCAATGCAGAGGAGCAGATGAGTGGATGGGTGACCGTGGCGGGGGACGTAATGAGCGGACGGGACGTGGGCGACCGGATGGGGCTGGCTACACCAATCCCAGGTATGTGATGTGTGTGTATGCGATAGTTATGCGGTGTTTGATAGTTGGTGGGCTGGTCGACGGTAGCGCGATGCGTTAACAATAAGTTAGTGCGAGGTGCGGTTGACGGGGCTGCTGCGTCGTCCGCGATGGTGTGTCTGGACGATGTGGACGCGGTGCGAGCTGTCGCCACGAGCTGATATGGGGTATAGAGCCTGTGGCGTCGGTATAGGCTCAAGCGCACGTCTGGCAACAGTATTGGTGGGTGTAACGTGGAAGGGCACACTCGTAGACGTTCCGCCAGCGGCGGCAGCGCTGTCGGATGCACTCGCGATGGCTTTCTCGTTGGCAGATCCACCGATGGCAGTTGGTGCGCTGTGCGTCGTGCTGTTGTGCGACACGTACCAACCGAGACCGATAGCGCCAGCAATTATCTACGTCGCGCATCAACAGGAAAACTCCGCCGCAAGTTAGGAGGTACGCACGATGAGCAGAGTCAAGCCGATGATCCAGACCCAACGCGACATGCGCGTGGTGCCGTTCTGAGTCTTGCGGAGCCACATACTGGATACAACACCTGTGAGCACTGGAGACGTGACGCGGAAAACGGAGAAGGCACCTCTGCTTCTGTGGAGCAGCCATTTCCTCCTTTGCAACCATGCTGAATCGGCGCCAGAAGTCATCCCCCCTTTGCCCACGACGTGGGAGAACAGTATCCTCGGTTTCGCCACGCATGATCGGGGTCGAGGCAAACTTGACGTCGCGAGAAGTCGCGGTAGACGGACGAGCGAAGACCGGGGCGATGGGAGTCATGGGGGCTTGAAGTGGGTGCGGCGCGTTGGGTATGCCGCCTTGACTGGCCATGCCTCCGCCGTACTCGGACATCTCGGGGGAGGCATTCATGCGTCCATCCGGCGTGGCGGCGGGACTGGGACGAGCGAGGTTGAGGGCGGCGACGGGGGCGGCATAACCGGGCTGGGGAGCGGCGAGCGGGATCTTGGGTTGCGGGTTCATCTGCTTGCTGTCGTCGAAGGGGTTCTCCTTCTCGTCTAGGTACTGATCATACCTGGACATGGCGGTGGTGAGTATAACGTCTAACGTAGTGAATGATAGAGTCGAGAAGGACGCATTGCAGCATATATAGATTTCTTGCGTGGACACCGCGCGACCAAGGACAATACTAGAATGAAGGACAACAGCCGATATTCCTGTCTGGAACAGGCGCAGTTCCGGCGCTGGCGACCCAAGTATGCTGGACCGGAGCGCTGACTACAACGAAGTTCAAACTTCAAAATACCACTTAAGTAGCGAGCACTTATCGAGCTCACCCAAAGCTCCCCTCCTGAATAGTTCGTCACACACCTCCG
Organism: Cerioporus squamosus; assembly: GCA_022592435.1. Lineage (NCBI taxonomy): Eukaryota > Fungi > Basidiomycota > Agaricomycetes > Polyporales > Polyporaceae > Cerioporus > Cerioporus squamosus. Next base: position 126,070 of record JABYQS010000089.1, on the reverse strand, counting down.
GAACAGGAGATGATTCTCAGCCGTATCCTAAGCCTGTCCCGGGGGTAGACATCCGCCACCGCCGGTCGTGGTAGCATCCAGAGCACGGCGAGGCAGAGAGTGATTGGAGGCGAATGCTATATATAGACGAGTGGTTCACAACACCAACTCGATGCAGACATCGCGGTGCGAGGAAAACCAGACTATATGCAACGTAAGGCATTCGCTGCAGCACATCAAACCCAGACACGGCTTCCGAGAACCAACATGAGACTGAAGGATGCCATCGCGACGTTGCATCCAGAACACGGGGTGGCAGATAGTGATTGAGAGGACCATTCTAAGTATAGACGAGACGTTCGCAACACCGACTCAATGCAGACATCACGGTACTGAACAACACCGAGCTGTATGCAGCGAGAAGGGGATCGCTGCAGCACTCCAACGAGCCGGCAGCTACACCGTAGAGTTGCCTGAACCGAAGGCTGAACTGCGGAACGAAGTCTCTGCACCGGTCCCAGCATTCTCCCTCCCTCCGAAGCGCCTCAGAGCACAAAGAGCAGGCAGCGAAGTCGTCGCGACGAGCTCACAGCGCACCGCCCAGTGAGTGCCCCAAAAAAAACGACCGTCAAGGATGCCCCACTTCGGCAAGCAGGCGTCGCTTCGCCTCCTCGTCCGACCCTCCCTCGTCCGTGAAGCCCAGATGAAGACACGTACATATTGTAGGCAGAGCTTCTGCCGTTGAGGTCTTGAGGAGGAGGCTGTCTGAGCCTGCGCGACGGGTCTTGCTGTTGCTGGGCATAGATATGGTCCGGCTCATCGGTCGCGAAGGGCGGCCTGCCAGCAAGCGGCGGAGTGCTGTAGATCACGGGTTGGGCCATTTGTTGCCAAGTTTAAAGAGCGAAGTAAAAGAGAATGGATGCCTCGGATGGACCAAGACTGGGAGAACGCAGCCGTCGAGAGCCCAAGGAAGAGAGAAGAAGAGATGATGGGAGAGAGAAAGCGACCGTGTGTCTCCTCCCCGTCCATCGCCTCGGCTAAGTATCCGTCCAGGCGCCCGCCCGACCAATCGCTGCGGACGGCTATGGGCGTCTCTGCGCTGCTTCCCGGACCTTAACCCCATCCGTCACAACGCGACATTGAAACGCCACCCTGCAGCACACTGCTCAGGCTCTTACGTCGCGCTATAGTAAGTGCTGTCGCGCACGCACCCCCTCCCTGCCCTCGCTGCGCACCATGGATGTCGATATGAACGAGGCCGACGCCCTCGAGGCTCTTTCCAACATCCTCGAGCGACTCACGGACAACCCCTACGACATCGCCCTCCATGCCGAACACATCCGCATAGCCCGCGCCACGGGCATGGACGACCAAGTCGAATCTGCGCTCGAGATGATGACGGCGTTCTGGGCTGCCGGCGAAGACGTATGGCTGCCTCTCGTCCAGCACAAACTGAGTGCAAGCAACCTCGACTCGCCAGAAGACTTGCGCGCTATCCTGGACATCTTCGCGCGCGCAGAGAGAGACTACTTGTGTGAGTAACCCAATGACATTCCATGGACGTGGTCTTGAGTTTCATCCAGCAATCCCTATCCTCCAGAAGCACCTCGAGTTTCTCGTGGAGCGCCACGAACACTACGCAGAGGCCGGAGGGAGGCCTGACGAGCTGGAGGAGTTGTTCACTCCCGAATGGATGCACGAGACCATGTCCAAAGTCGTGTCACAGGGTGCGGGACACTTAACAAAGGTGCGATTCAATGCAGATCCCAGCGCGCAGTGTACTGATACCACGCTCAGAGTCATCTCCTGTGGAACGTTCAACGGGACTGGGAGCTCGAGCGCTTGCAAAACTCCACTGGCGAGGAAAGGTGTGGCGTTAGGCTAGCGAATACCCTGCACTACTGCTGAGTTCACATGTTTAGGACAATACTTGTCGGTCTGGTCGAAGCAATGTTGCTTGAGCGGCTACAACAACCGCACTCTAGTGAGTACATGCGCTCGAACGATTGAACGGTCTTACTAACTCATTTCACAGACCACGACGAGACCTTCCAAGCATACTCCTCCTTCACGACGAACTACAAGCCACCAGATCAGTACGAGTCTCTCCTGGTCCAGGCATCCAAAGCACGCTCTCAGGCCGTCAAGGCGTTCCAAAGACGCGAATACTTCGAGAACTCCCTAGTAAGCATCTCGTTTCCCGGATCCCGAGGCAACTTCCTGACCTGGTCACAGGCGCAGTCAGGCTACTCGCTCGAAGGCTACGCATACTACATCGCGTCCGAGCGCAAACCCAAAAAGCCCGACATGTTCATTCTGAAGGCGCTCTACGAGCGAGCCATCACGGAAGCAGACAGGCGTCGGTTCGTCGGGGAGGCGAATGCGGAAGAAGCCCTCCAGTCCTTCTGGACTGCCTACCTCGACCTCCTGGTACGTAACGCCCCGTCCTGTCCGTGCATTCGGTCTTCCATGCCTGACTTGTTTGGCTCTGTGTGCGTAGAGAACGCAGGATGTCGAAGACGACGAGATCCTGGCGACGTTCCGGAGGGGCCTGAGGAGCGTGCCTGCGTCCGGCGAGCTTCTGGCGCGTTATATGCGCTTCTTGGTGCGTGATGTGTACACTTGTGCTACGCTGTCCTTAACCCTATCTGCAGGAACGCGCCTTGGACTCGGAGCAAGCCGCTACGGAGATTAGCAGTAAGTTCCCCGAGGCTGGCGGTCGGTAACCATCACTCACTCGTCCCGTCCCCTCAGTTGTTTACGAGAAGGCGCAGACAATAGCTCCCCTGCAGACCAACGTCGAGCAGCTCGTGCCCGTCGTCCTCGCACGCGCTGGCTTCGAGAAGCGCCTCATCGAAGCAGGGAAGGCTGGCAAGTTGCTCTCAATACATGTTCCGTCCTGTTGCCGACTGATCGGCTGCACTCTTCATAGGTGAGGACGGCTTCGACAATCTGTCACAGATCATCATGGACGGCATTGCGAGAGTACGAAAGGGTGAGCGGCTCCCCTCTCATGCGGGCGGATAGACGTGGTGACTGAGCGCCTCAGCGTCGTCCGCTGGTGATCCCAGGCTTCGGCTGGAGAAGTATTTGTCCGCGATCGTGAGTGCTTCTTCCTCTGGTTCGAATTTTGGTCCCTGACACAAAGGCAGTTCCTTGAGGTCGAGGACCTCCATGCGAACGCTCTGATCCTGTGGGAGGATGCCACGAAGCACTACAAGACGAGCTACCTCGCATGGACGTCCTACACCGATGTCCTCATGTAAGCCCCGTGTCCACGACGTTAGAAGCCAATCTAACTGGAACTCACAGCCGCCAGCACCTGTACGACGACGCGCGCAGGGTGTTCCGGGACGTCGCGCACAAGAACCTCGACTGGCCAGAAGCGATCTGGGAGGCGTGGGTGTCCTTCGAGCAGCTGCACGGCTTCGTGGAGCAGATTGAGGACGCCCTCGACCGCATCGAGCGCGCGCGGACACAGGTCAACAACCGTCGTGCAAAGGTCGGTCATCGCAACCCTTCCAATGATCTCTCTTGACTGAGAGCGGTGCGTAGGAAGCAGAGAAGGCCCAGCTGGCAGCTGCCCAGCTCATCGCTGAGACGCAAGCGTCCGTTCCTGTTGCAGAGGCACCCGTCCCCGCGCATGCTCAGGACCAGGCTGCCATGGATGTTGACGCTGGCGGGTCTGCTGAAGCCGGGTCGAAGCGGAAGGCGGAGGATGAAGGCACCCCGGACCGGGAGAGCAGCAAGAAGGCCAGAGTTGGTGAGTGCTTCGCCGGTCGGTGTTTGTGGCTGTTTGCTCACTGGCCCGTTCCTGCGTTAGAGGAGCAAGCGAAGCTCAAGAGGTGCGCGCATACAGTGGGGGCATGATGTGTACACGAGAACTGACATAGTGCTGCAGAGACCGCGAGAACTGCACGGTGTTCGTGGCCGAACTTCCCGCCGGAGTGCAGGAAGACGAGTTGACCGCATTGTTCAAAGACGTGAGTCGCCTATAGCTGCTCCTCTGTGCGTACTCACGACATGCATGCAGTGTGGGAGCATCCGCGAAATCAAGATCACTCAGTTGCCCAACTCCTATGTGGCCACAGTCGAGTTCATGGAACGGGTGAGTGCACTCACCGACGAGGTGCAACTTCTACCCCTAACGCGTCCCATGCTTGTAGGACAGCGTGCCCGCTGCGCTGACCAAGGACAAGAAGCGCATACGCGGGCAGGAGATCGCTGTCCACCTTGCGTGGCGGTCTACCCTCTACATCACGAACTTCCCGGAGAACGCAGACGACACGTTCATCCGGACGCTGTTCGGCAAGGTGAGCAACGCCGACTTCAAATCGGGTCGTGTATCATCGGCTCACTTCGTATGCCAGTATGGCGAGATCTTCGACGTGCGGTGGCCAAGCAAGAAGTTCAAGAGCACGCGGCGGTTCTGCTACGTGCAGTACACTTCTCCGGTATGCACGCTCTCTCTCGTGCGGTTTATACTGTCGTGTAGAGGCTGATATACACGACTCGCCAGGCGTCCGCGGAGGCGGCGCTGGAGCTGAACGGCGCCGATATGGAAGAGGGCCACAAGCTGTCCGTGCTCATTTCTAATCCCGAGCGGAAGAAGGAGCGTACCGACAGCGACGCGAACGATCGCGAGGTCTACGTCGCTGGTCTCAGCAAGTACGTCACGAAGCAGGATCTCGAAGGCCTGTTCAAGACGGTGGGTGTTGTCTGCTGGTTGGTGCTGGGAACGTGAGCTCAACGCGGGTTGGTAGTACGGTGCGGTCAAGGACGTACGCATGATCCTGGACGACAAGGGTCTCTCCAAGGGCTTCGCTTTTGTCGAATTTGAGAACGAGGTCAGTGTAGACTGCGTGCCTGTGTGGGCCTGCGTTCGTTTCTGACGTTGTTCTGAGTGCAGAACGATGCGCGCGCGGCACTGTCGGCAAACAACCACGAGCTGAAGAAACGGCGCATCGCCGTCACTCTAGCAGACACGCGCGTGCGTGGCAAGAACAAGTGCGTAGGCTACATCAGACTGGTCACTCCAGAGCTAACATGCTCGTTCGACCACAGGGCGCCGGGGTATCGCGCAGAGGTCCGCAATCGGTCTGTCCGGCTCCGCAACATCCCGCCCGGCACACAGGAAGGCTTGTTACAACAAGAGCTCGAGAAGCACGCTAGGGTCAAGCGTGTGGAAGTCTTCGCCGACATCGGGGAGGCGGACGTCGAGCTCGAGAATGCTGCCGTAAGTCCACATCTACTACTCTGGTACACTTGGACTCTGAGGTGCTTGGTTTGACACTGTTCTTCAGGAAGCAGGCAAGTTCCTTCTCCGACAAGACTCGATCGTCTTCAACGGCGCAAAGCTGGAGATCGTCCCGGAGGCAACGAGCGGACCCGCAACGTCTCGCCCGATCGCCCCGCCAGCAGCGAACACTGGACTCTTCGTTCCTCGCGCAGCTGTCTCTAGGCCGCGCGCTGGCCTGGGGAGCAAACAGCGCGGGACCAAGCCGGCTCAGGCTCCGAGTGCGGCAGCGGCGAGTTCGGGTCCATCTGCGGGTACGTCTGCTGCCAACGGAGGTGGAGCAAAGGGACAGGATGACTTCCGGAAGATGCTGTTGGGCGGCAAGTGAGGAGTAGGACCTCGGACTGAGCTGCTCGCGTGGTTTGTACTGCTCTCATATAGTGCCACTCTATATATCGACAGAATTCTCAGATTCGCTTGTTTCATGTCATAAACTGTGCTTTGCATGCTTTTGCATGGCCCTGCCCCTCTGTCGCACCACATCGCAGCGAAAAGTAAATACGCGGCCCGAGTCTCCGGGTGTGAGCTTACATAGATCGGGATCTGGGAATATATCTGCCATGAACGTCACGGTTGGCTTGAGGACGTTCAACAACTCACAGCCTCGTCGCTGGCTGCCCTTCTACTCGTTGTCAGCTACGTCGACCAGCTCTCGAAGGATTTCCTGGTCGGCGCAACTCTGCGGGACGTGGTAAGCCTCCAGTGCCAGTGGACGCGACGGCAACCTCAGAACTACCACTTACCGTTCATGCACAGCACTGGTGACTAAACCACGCCACGATGTCGATAGATCTATCTCTCGACCGAATCCGCAAGCTTTTGGCGCATTTTCCGGTGCCTTACACCCGACCTACGATCCATGTCGCAGGCACGAATGGCAAAGGGAGCGTCTGCGCCTACGTCTCGTCCATTCTGGCCGCGGCAGACCCACCTCTCGTCGTCGGACGATTCAACAGCCCGCACCTGCTCACCTGGCTCGACGGCATCTCCATCCAGAACAAGCCCATATCCCAGGAGGTCTTCTGGCCAACGCGTAACGAGATCCACGCCATCGACACCGAGCACAGCATCGGTGCGTCCAACTTCGAGCAATACACGTGCATGGCGCTGCTCATCTTCGAGCGCATGCACGTCGACGTCGTCGTGCTCGAGGTTGGCATGGGCGGACGGCTCGATGCGACGAACGTCGTCCCTGACGCGTGCATCCTCGTCTCTGCGCTGACCTCCGTGGACCTCGACCACCAAGCCCTCCTCGGCGATACCGTCGAGCTGATCACGCGCGAAAAGGCCGCGATCGCGCGGAAGAGCAAGCCTTTCGTTCTTGGGCCGCAGGTACACCGACAAGTCGAAGAGGTTGCGCGAGAGATCGTCCAGGCCGTCGGAGGGGAGCTGCTTCCTGCATGCTCCGTGGTGCCGGTCGAGTGGGACGAGAACCTGGACGGGCCTCAGCGCCCGGCAGGAGCTGGGATTGGGGTCCCGCTCCTCCAGCCCGTCCAGATCTCCATGTCGAGCTTTGCGGAGCCTGTTCGTGCACTTCTTCCGCTGCATGGAGAGCACCAGTACGGGAACCTGGGCACCGCAGCGGGCATTGTCTCGGCTCTCTTGACTCATCCGTCTGTCCAGCTCCATGTTCCGGAGCTGAAGCTGCGAGAGCGTCTCACGCCTGTCACCATCGCTCGTGGCATACTCGCTACGCGCTGGCCCGGGAGGTTATCGTACCACAACATCACTCTTCCCGCCGACCCATCGGCCGGCCAGGCCGAGTTACGCTTGATCGTTCTGGCAGATGGCGCGCACAACCCCGCCTCAGCAACCGCGCTCGCAGCCTACCTGACTTCCATGCTGGAGAAGACAGGCAAAGGTCCTCTGACCCTCACATACATCCTCGGTCTCTCTCACTCCCCGCCGAAAACGCCGGTGCAGACTCTCGGCCCCCTCCTGGCAGTTCGCTCGCGTCTGTCCAAGACCCGCGAAGTCCGCATTGGAGCAGCACTGCTCGCATTCACCCCGCCCGCACGCATGCCCTGGGTCAGCGCTGTCCCGCCCGCGACGATGCGTGCCGCAATTGACACCCTCGTCCCTCCATCGTCCCAGCCGGCCGTCGATATCTACGAAGACGCGCTGGAAGTGCCGTCGGAGGAGCTCCAGCCAGGCGTTGACCCCGACAAGCAGGTGCTGGAGAGGCCCCCGCGCACGGAGCACGTCGAGCGTGCGCTGCGATGGGCTGCGAGCCGCCGACGCGAGGGCGAGGACTCGCTCGTCGTGCTCGCAGGCAGCCTCTACCTCGTTGCGGATTTTTATCGGCTGCTGCAGAAGTACGGGCAGGCGAACGAGATCTGGGGCGCGAACTGAGTCGGATGTTTCGGATTTCGACGCCGGGCTGAGAATGCGCCAGACGAAGGAGTCTCGAGATCTGGTGGAGCACGCGCTGTGGTTGGCGACGAGAAGGTGCAGGACAGGAGACCGGGGTGCGGGGTCCCGCCGGATGCTTCTTTGCGGGTGGAGCCTGAGAGATGCGAGGATTGATCAGTAGCGGAGTTCTCGTATGGAAATGATGAAGCAGAACTAGGGGTCGAGCATCGAGACATGGTAGGTAGTTCCGACCTGTACAGTACGACAACATAGAGTCCCGAGGGTCAATTGCAATCCGACGTACCCAAGAGAGCCCACGGTCAGAGTTCACCTCTCTGAACCCGCTCATGAGACAATACGAAACGCTGGACGCTCGACCGACCTCCGGCAGGGTACTCGATGCACAATACCCGCTAACCCACCATCCACCCCATTTATCCGACACTTATCCAGAGAAGCCTCGCCCGTGGGGAGCACCCGACTCGCTCATTGCAACGCGCCAGAGCACACACTCCCGCGACCTCCCCACCACCACAATTGAGCGGGCATGGGACTGATTGCGGTGCGATCGTGTGGACGCCGGTTGGGGTATGTCGGGTCAGCCTCGGGCGCAGGCGTGCCCCGTGCAATAGAGAAGGCGAGAGATCGCAATAGAAAGCCTGTTTCCGTCCTCGCACGCTAACCGCGTTTGGGCTCCTGGGTGTCCACGGGTGGTTTCACGCACGTCTGCCACCCAGTGGCCGACGTGCGCGGTTAACGAGGTCGCCGGCGGGAGGGGCTCCTCCTCGGAGACAATGGGGAGGAGTGAGGGATCGAGCGGCTCGCCGCTATGAATTGCAGGATGCTGATTCGCCGTACGACTGTGTTGATCCTTACGTTCCCGGGGAGGCTAGACGATGAGCACTGTGAACAGCCGCGGAATGGTCGGATATACACCGATGTATTGCACCAAGGGAGCACTGAGGCATTACAAACCACACTACACACCTATGCTGACCCTCCTTGCACTATCGACACTGACATCATCGGCGCTGCTCTCTTCAACTTGGCCCGTACGCCTGCTCGACCGCTAGCTTCGGAGTATGCTTTTGCTGTCGTCTTCGTACCTCCACCCTACTTCCACCATCTGCAGGGATTTTACGGTATCCCCATCCTTACGACAGTGCCACCGCCCAGGTTACCATCGAAGGTGAAGAAATTCGCGATGGGCGGCTCCCGCGCAGCCAGGGCCTTGAGGATGTCCTGCGCAAGCAGCCCACCGACGACCGCACAGACCGGGGACAATTCGTGCGCTGCGGTGGTTGCCAGGGTCCTGCAGCCGTCAATGACGATATACGATAAAGGTAGATGGTCAGGGGTAGGAGTCATCGGCGGAAGGTAAGCCATCAGAGGTGAGAGGTGAGCGGTAAGAGGATGGACGTCGGATGCGACAAATGGTCAACACGCGATATGCAAGACGGCGATCGCGGTCAGCAAGCGGCACGATGACAGTGAGAGCATGATGGACGCACTCGACGAGCTCTCGCGGGATGTTGGGCAGCACCTGCTTGTTCACACCCGCCTCTCCGATAAGCTTATTCGCTATCTCCTCAAGCTCCTGCGCCGCCATCGGGTCGTCAGGCAGCGAGCCTGCGTGCGTGGCCTGGTACTCCCAGAGAGCTGCACGCCACCACCACCACCACCGGCGCGAACTCGACGTCAGACCTGTCAGCCTCCCGCACAGCCTGTGTGGCACACTCACCGAGGACCGAGAACGGGATCGCAGGGTTGACTTCTTTCGTCTGGCGTCGCGTCATGCCCGTCCAGCGGTGCTGGAGCGCTGTGCGGAGCGGGACGTACGTCGCAGTGTTTCTGACATCCTTCGCTGCGTCCTTCTGCGCCGAGCGGTCCCTGCGATGAGGCGGACGGGGGTATGAGAGATAAGGCGCACACATCGAGCATATGACTAATAGAACACGACGTACGGCGCAATGTAGTCATGCTGGAGCAGATCGCAGAAGATGTAGCCCAGCAGGCCGTACGTCCCGCCCGAGTAGAACGGCTTGCCCAGGCGTCGGCAGGTGTCGTTGAGGCGTATCTGAAGATACGTCAGCGATGCTCACAGTCGACGTACTGCCCCACAGATGGTGCTGGCACGGCATGACATACGCACCAAGGTAGTCCGGTCGACATCGGTCACACAGACCATGTCTACGCCTGCGAGGAGGCTCTCGAAGGCGTTGTCATCGAGAACAGAAGGGTCCGATAGTGTCTCCACCGCGACGAGGGGGTTGAGACTCTCTATTCTTGCTTTTGCGGCGTCTACTCTCTGCTCGTGGTGGTTAGCACAAGGAACGGGCGCATGGGGTGAAAGGGCGAGCCGGAGTGAATGGCCAAGTGTATGCCCTCAATCGATAGACCCCGAGTGCAAAGCAGAGCGCGCAGCCACTCGAGGCCGTCCACACTGAGAACCTTCGTCATCGACCGTGGTCCGTCGACGCACAGAGGCACACGCTCGGCAGCAGTTCACAGACAGCCACGGCAAACGTGAGAGCTGGTAGAGCCAGGACGTCGCCAAGAGGGTGTACGCAGGGACAGGCTTTGACGCCGCGTTTGCCAATACAGGCAGAGTTTGCTCAGAGCACTCGGCATGTGCTTGCACGATAGGCAAGACGATACCATATCAGCGTCACGCCGACGGGAGACGTTCTAGCGTGCGCCTTCGCGTTCACGTCGCTGAGAGCGCCGCTGCACCCGTGCCAGGTCCATACGGCTCAGGACGCTGCGCATGTGCTGGACGTCACTAGTCCCGCTGCACCAGCAGCCCAGCCATCCATACCGGGCCGAGTCCTATTATAGCCTGAGCCTCCTCACCTTCTTGCCAACGTCTTCGTCTCTGAAGAAGAAACCTGCCCCGAGGTCTTGTTCGGCCACCTCATCTGGGTCGACGACGATGAGCTTGCCGATGCCTGCAAGGACGATGTTCTTGATCGCTTCGGTCGCCACACCCTTCAGGCGGACCATGAGGATGGTCGCATTTCGCATCCTGTTGCGTCGCAAACGACAGTCAGCCCCATGATCCTCTGCAGAAAGCGATGTCCAAGCATAGCACAAGGGGTCTGCCCTCTGGGCTGTGAACCACGGGCGCTGCGAAATCCCATGCAACATCTGCTGACAGCCGCATTGACGGCCGTCGCGTCTAGAAGCGCCAACGAAGAGACGCATATTCAGGGCCAGATCGCGTTCTCGCTCGTCCAGCAAGAGCGGGAGTAGTTGAGCATCGCAGCTCCGCGCCTCATCCTCGAACCGCGAGCGCGCCGGAGTCGGACGCGTACCTTTGCTGGGCCTCCAGGCCCCAAAGCCGGATCTGCCTGTCATACACAGCCGCCTCGTCTGCAAAATCGCTAGTGAGTATCGCGGCAGTAAACAGAAAGCAAGCTGAAGAGGGAACATGCAGGGCGACGGGGCACGCCAATCGCCAACCATGATTGCGGGGTCGCGTCCTGGGGGCGCTCGGAGGTTTTACTCGGAGTGCCCCTCCCGACCCACGTCTGCTCAGGCTCGACGCGTGCCTCGTCGCCTTGCGTACCCGTCAGCATCCAGGTGCGCACCTTCCGTGATGGAGAGAGGGACGCTCTTCGTTCCTGGGTCGGAAGTCGCCATTGGGAACAGCCTGAGTGGATGGTGGTGGGACTGGGCACTTGGCAACCTTGTTCTTGCTACGAAACAACGCGTGGGAGGCTGCCTTTGTCCACTCGGGGAAACCGGGCAGAGGAGCTACAGGCGGCGGGGCAGAAGCGTGACTGAAGCGAGCTAAGCCTGGGACACGAGCTGGCACTGCAAACGCGTCACAGAGCGCGTCCAGTTCAACTTTGTGCAAATCGCCTTTTCGGGACGACTCCTGCCTAATCTCGGCCTTTGCCGCCCACCGTGCCCTAACCATGTGCCCCCGCGCGCGCATCGCAAGGTTCGGTGCAGACGCCAAACCTTCTGTCGTCTGCAGCGTGCAACTGGCCCCGGCGCGGGTCACGGTTCGCGACGATCGCACGGGCGCGACGCCTTCCATGCCTCGCGCGGGAGGCACAGGGTCAACTGCTCTTTGCACGCGTTTCTGGCCTGGCGGGAGCTCTCCGGGACACACGGAGGCGCGAGGATGCGGCTAGCTGGGCTTGTTAGTGCGAGAACGGAGACGTGGATGGTATGCATGATTGATGATGATAATATACACGACACAGACAACGAGCGCGAGCACAGCAACACTAGAGTGTACATCCGATCCATAGTGATGATAGTAAGATAGCAACAGCAGCAGCAGCCTCGCACGACGCACGAGACACAAAAACACAAACACATGAGACAGCGAAAAGCGAAAGCAACAAGATCATCCGGGAGCGTAGTCCGGAAGGATCTGCGTCGCCTGGCACGAACACAAGGTTCAAAAAACAGTACTACACGCACCGAGCACCACTAGGGCTCGGCGCAGGCACCCCCACGACTCCACAACATACACCACATACTTGATAAAGACACAACAAGGCCAGAAGCCAGAAGCCAGACGGCAGAAGGCAGAAGAGAAGGTACAAACGCAGACGGAACACCGCACGATGCACGATGCGTTGGGAGTCGACGACGCCTGAAAATAACGAGGCTATATGTCCCGAGAAAAGGAAGGGAAGAAGACGCGGACGAAGTGGGCCAGGATATCGAGTGCACTGCAGCTCGGGACGCGGGACTCGGGGCCCCGTGCCGAACCGTAGTCAGTTCGCCATCAGTGGCATGCCGGTGTCGGTCGTCGTGCCGTCCCTGTCGTCGTCCAACCTGCAGAGGAGAGGCGCAAGGGGGAAGGAACATCAAACGTCAGTGTCACCGTCTACGGCCGCCAAGAACAGGAGCACGCCAGGACGTACAGGTAGTTCCGCTCGATCTCGGAGAGGATGGACAGGAAGTCCCCTGCCACGGTTCGCACAATGTCAGTTCCATTCCCGTCCAGATACCATCGATACCGGGAGGAGTAGTAGGGAACGGGGTAGAGGGTGGGGACAAAAGCGAGGGAAAACAAACTCACAAAGGTACGCGTGCGCACGCGCCGCGGAGGCGGGCGCAGTCTCCGCCTTCCGCACCGCATCCAGCAGAGTGGAGGCAACGAAGCGGACCTTGTGCACCTAATAGAAAAAATGCGGCCGCTCACGTCAGCGCACGAGCTCCCCAGTTCCCATATTCATTCCCCTGCATGAATGCGTGCGTGCGCAGGGGATCGCCGCACTCACCAATGAGGGCCCGTTCGTGGCAATGGACTGAATCGGGATGCTGCGGAACGCGGACACGGACACGGATGAGAACACACGCCATACACGCGTGAGCTGGGCAGCTGGGGCAGACGCACCTGTGCAGGATGTTGAGAAGATCGCTCGCGACCGCTTCCCGGTCTTCTGCGACGCGATGCTCGTCCACGTTCACGTGGAGGGACGTGATCAACTCGTCGCGGTACTGCTCAATCACAAAGCGGACCAATTGCTAGCGAGCACAAGACCCCCAAGTCGGACCGGAGCAGGCAAGACGCAAAGCGGGCAGAAAGAAGGTCAGTCAGTGTCCTCTCCCGTGCTGCACGCCGCAGAGCAGAGCAGCGCCTCACCTGGGTGACATACAGGTTCGCCTGCATGACCAGGAACGGGTTGAGCGCATTCGCGCGGGACGCGTTCGGGTTGTCGAAGAAGTCCTTGACCTCCGTGAACGCAGCCTGGCGGAAGCCCGCGCCCCCGTACTCTGCCGGGATCTGGTTCAGCCCGTGTGCCTGCTTGAGGCGGAGCGGCTCGGGGGCGTGCGCGAGCGCGGCGACGATGCGCGAGTGCAGCGCCTGCACCTCCTCGAGGCGCGCGGTGAGGAACTGGCCCTGTGGCGGGGACCGCTTGTCGACCCGGATCCGAACGAGGATTTCGCCCAGAAGCGCGAAGATGCGCGAGGTGTAATTCAGTCCGGACACTATCGCCGTCTTCCCGTGCGGCTGCGGGAGGTATGCGCTCGGCGTGATGCTGAGAAGGCGATGAACACACGAAGGCGCAGAAGGCGGACGGTGAGAGGTACCCATGGGCCACGCGCGCAATGCGGGAAAGGGGTGGTTAATTCTCGGACACGCATCGGGCGGGGTGTGACCACTCACTACTCGTCGTCGAGCTCCCGTGGAAAATTACACGTGGTGTCCTCGTCTCGGAGGCAGATCGGGCGGCCCAGAAGGATGGACATGGATTTATCCGCTGCGTGGTGGGAGGCGACGGGTCAGCATCGATCAGGATAGAGTTTCCCCGGCTGATCAGCCCGCGAGCCAATCCCAAAAACCAGGATGCTTACCCCCAAATAGTAACCAGAACGTCCTTCGACGGACTTCGCACTCGATCAGGTCGAGCCCTTCGTACGACGACTCCTCGTGCATTCGCAGCGTCACCGCGATATGCGCCGCTTCGCCGAAGGCTGCATGCTGTGTTGCATCGTGACCCTCGCAGAAGTGGTACACGCAGTCGCTGTGAGGTGGGTTAGAGCGCGTGAGCAAGGGAACACATGCGGAACGACACAGTATTTCAGGAACTTACAAGTACCGGATGACGACGTGCATCGACGTGGGTGGGTCGTAAGACGCGACGGAGATGTGTCGACTCGCCTCATGACAGGTCTGCGCGAGCTTCCGCACCGCGTGACGCTCCATTGGAAGGTAGGACCTTGGGACCTGTACGAGTGTCGAGGCAACCGTGGACATGACGAGCGCGAAGAACAGCGGGTCACGCTCTTCTCGCCGGGAATGCACGTCCGCCATGAACGACGGCTTGTGTACGCATGGTGTTAGTGGGTATACGAAGTCGAAGAAGAGCGCTATGATCAGGAGGATGGTATCACGCGGCGCAACGTCCTCTAGTCGATGTGGACGGTAGTAGTAGGAGAGTGGGGGAATTGCGGAGGGCGGCATGACGGAGAGGGCCTGGTGCTGCTTGTACGACCAGTTGTGCAAGGGGTACGTACTGAACTGGTCCGAAGGAGACCCGTACGGTTGCTCGACGTCTCTCCCTGGTGAGCGCGCCATTCCGTTCGCCATCTCCGGCATGCGTGAGTTTCCAAAGGACGTCGGAACGGACATCGAGAGGGGCGGGAACTGCGAGTGGAAGCCATCTGCGGCAATGGGATACCTCGACGGGGGCAGCGCCGACGGCTGCACAGACGGGATGGATCCCAATGAGGGCTCCAGGAACGAGGAGTTCTGCGTGGAGGGGGAGAGCGCGCCCAGCGTGGGGCTCGTCGCGCTCTGGGAGGTCGAGGCTGGGGACTGCGGGAGATCTGAGCCGTTTTGGTTGTCCTGCTGAGCGGCGGCCGCGGCGGCTGCTGCCTCCTGCAGTCTGCGGAGGTATCTAGCGGATGCGCCGTGCTTGTCGGCGACGCGACTCTCGAGCAGACTGGAACGCGAATTGTACTCACAGGTTCGGGGGCCCCCTCTTCTTGGGCTGGTAGTCGTAGGTGCAGGGGATGCCGAGGGTGATGCAATGCTTGCAGGATCCCTTCGGATCGTCCGGGTTCTCGCGCGCGCACCTCACCTTGCGCGCACGACACGCATCGCAGCCTGCGGGAGACGTCAGACGAGAGGAAAAGGCGAGCCGTGGCGCAGAAAGGACGCACTCTGTGATTGGCGCCTGTAGAAGAGGAATGAGGACATGGTCAGTGCAGCGACGGGGGAGCGGAGAAAAGGTCACAACATGGCTCGGCGGGGGAGGCGCAGAAGACGGGACGGACTGTGGAGGACGCGGGGCAGGAACGGATGCGGAGGAGAAGAACGCGGGGAAGGGGGGAAGAGGGGGCGGGCTGAAGGGAGCGGGGAAACATCGGGGAAAGGGAGACTGACTTTCTCTTGATCTTGCTGTTTTCGGACGCGTCCTTGGGACTGGAGTCGTCAGAAGGGGGTGTGGGCGAGTTTGGTTCTTTTTTTGTACGAGCGGAGGGCATGGTCGAGGGCAGTGGGAGCGGGACAGGGACCGCCGTGGGTTGGGCTCGGCGGGGCAAGCGCTGGCGAGGCGGAGACGCGGAGGACGCGGGGGAGGAAGCGGTGCGGACGCGGGGCAGGAGCAGGCGAATATGTATCCCTCAGCACGCAGGCGGGCTCGGAGCAGCAGGGGCCGGTGCGGGCGAGCAACGCGCGGGCTGGATTTTGAACGCGAGCACTTTGTTTGTTCGCGTGTTGTTTGCTTTTCGAATCTTTTCTGCGCGGCCATCCAGCCGGGCTTCTCAGCCAGCACAGATGCGGCCTGCACTCGTCCCCATCGCCCCGGCAGCTGTCCCAATCAGGACATGCTGCTGCCTTCTTTTCCGACAAGTCCAGCTGCTCCCCAGACACCCTCCGCCGTCACGGGTCCCCCCGTCCTCCTCCCCCGGTGCATCTCCGGCCAAACTCACGCCCGCTCCCCCGGGCGCCCCCAGCCATCTCGGGCGATCACACTCTCAATCAAACTTCTCCACTGCAGTGTGAGCATCCCATGTGCCAGCATGTGCCCTCCGCCTCCGCCGTCTTCGCCATCCACCAACGCTCCCAGTCTGCTCGCGGTGGCACAGTCGCGGTTGCATCCAATTACGACATTTGCGCTGTATTGCTACCATACATACCACGTCCCATCTATATCCCCCGCTGCCCGCACGCCGTCGTCATCGTCCTCCGTCTGCGGCCCAGCTTGTCAGATTCGAAGCACACCCGCTTCTTTCCACATGAACGCCCGCCATCATCATCACCCGGCTAGTCCGCTGGGCGTCCGCTGCAGCCAAGGCCACCGAGCCTGCCATGCGCGACGGGAGCGACAGCTCGCCCCATGACCGCCTGGGAGAGCCCAGCGCATCGCACCCCGCTTCTCGCCCATCGCCCATCGCCCACCGCCTTCCATCGGAACCGTCCCACCGTCCAGTGACCCCGGAGCCTTTAGCCTCGCCAGTCGCAGCCTCGCCACCATGACATGCTGAGACCAGTGTCCGCGCAAGCGCTACGGGGGAGCGTCGATCCCTGGCAGGGGCCGCTCCTTCGCAGCGAGCCGCCGCCGGTCGTGCAGCGAGAATATTTCGAACCCGAGCTCCGAGAGCATCACCCGCGCCCGGTTCTCGTCCACCCAGCCCGCGTCGAAGTGCTCCTGGATCTGGTTCCCAATCCGCCTCCGCAGCTGCCGCTGCGCGTTGTCCGCGAACTCGACCTTGTCCTTCAGCAGCTCCTTCCAGAACCGGAACGCCATCACCGGGTCCTCCGCCGCGAGCGCAGCCTTGATGCAGTCCTGGCCCACGTTCGGCGTCGGGATGATGCCCAGGTCCAGCATCGTCGACAGGATGTCTCCGCGGTCTCCAGCTGCTCGCTCGGCGGCGTCTCGAAGTCGGGCGACACCGTCGCGTGCAGCAGCCCGGCCAGCGTCTTGAACGAGAAGTTCTCCAGCCCGTGTGCGCGGGCCATGTCGATGACCTTCTTCACCAGCACCGCGTTCCCGTGGAAGATCGCCCAGTGGATGACCGTCCCGTACGTCACGGCGTCGGGCTCGAGCCCAGCGTCGATCATCTTCTGGATGCGCTCGATGCCCCGCTCCGGGTTCGCCTTCGCCACGACGGAGATGACGACGTTCAGGTCGTGCAGGTCGAGCCGCATGTCCCGCCGACGCATAAGGTTGAACAGCTCGAACGCGAGCTCGTCCCGGCCAAGCATGAACGCGCCCCGCGCGAGCGCATTCACCGTCATCCGGTCGGCCGTCTCGACCGGCTGCTTGACCTCGTAGTACGCGTCGAAGACGCGTTCGGTGAATCGTCGGATGCCTGCCGCGCGTGCGAGCAGCTCCTCGCGGGTCAGCGTCACGGTCTCTGTACCACCTTGTCCTTCTCCTTCTCCAGCTCCGCGCTCCGAAGGGGAAGAAGGCCACGGCGGAGGCGCCAGGAGGGGAGCTCTCCCGGAGGACAGCGGCTGCACAGCGTCGTCGTGCGGGGGTGGGGGCGAAGGCGAGTGTGGAGCATCAGATGCGGGGTTAGTCTCTTCGCCTTCGGAGGGGTCGTTCGTCTGCTGTACGGCACGAGCTTCATCGTCCGCCATCCGCTCTGTCCCATCTGGCGTATTTATCCGGGATGCAGCCGTCTGTCGGGAAACAGTCGTTTGGGAAACGGCTCAAACGGGTTTGCCTCGCGGCACGCAGAATGGTAGCCTCCGTGTTCATGAACGCGCTGACGAAGCGGAGCATCGTGGCGCTGTTAGCCACGATGTACCTGCGGTCCTCTCCTTCAGACCAGCGTTCCCAGAGAGTGCGGGCCAGCAACGTAAAGCCGTTAGAAGCGGCGTTGTACAGGACCGCATTGCGAGCAAAGGGAACAACATTCACGTCCTCCTCAGCGATATGCTTCGTCAGCACACGCAAAAGATGAACGTCCCGCCTGATACCGCGGAGGTAGAGGATGAACCAGATGAGCGCCGAACCACCCGGAGGGTTGTAAGAGTAGTACTTGACCTCGCGCGAGTGCCGGTAGACCGCTTGAGCAAGCTCGCCAGCCTTGGCCGCCGCAGCCTCCTTGTAGAACTGCTGGAGGAGGGTGTCGTGGATGACCGTTCCCTGAACGCGTTGGAAATGCATGATAATCACCGCCGCGGCTTCCGTGAGGTCAACATCGCGCGGTTCGTCGAGGGCGGCTTGCAACCAGTCCTGGATCAGCAGCGCGAGCGCACGGGAGAACCTCCGCTGAGTCGAGATATACGGGACGAGGAGCGAAGTCGCACGCGAGAACCACCCATACTGGAGACAGGTGCGTACCAGCACGGACAAGACGACGTAGACGTTGTCGTTCGCGCCAAGGTCCGTCTTCTCGATCGCGTACGAGTGGATGGCCTGCTTCTCGATCAGCGTTCGCATGAGCGCAGAAGCCTGCGTCTGCTCGCCTCTCAGCGCGAACGCAAGCAGACGCGGAAGAGTGGCCAGATAACGAGTGGGACCTGGTGTCCCGGCCCAGCCAGCTCGTATTTGAATGGGTCTGGCTTACCGGCGTCCTTCAGCAGCTGCAAGAGCCACTCCTGCAGTATGGTCAGGATCTCGCCGTCCACAGGCTCCTTGGCGTCCATAGACTTCATAATGCTCGTGGCGATTTCGATGGCCGACTTGAGCCGGATCTGTGTGAGACGCGAGTGTTGCTTCAGCGCGCGCAGGAGCATGAGCGTGTGCCGCTTCTTCAAGTGCCGACGCGGGCCGAGCTCCTCGAGCAGGAAGACGGCGGGGTAACGGAAGCGGTTCGCGCGCATGCGGAGGACGTACGCGGCGTCCTCGACGAACAGGTCCATGGCGTCGCGGCGCTGGGTCTCCACGAGGTCCCACACGAGGTCTCTGACGGCTGAAGACGAGAACTTGGTCAAGGTCTCCTGCCCACTGGTTGCGCGAGCGGCGAGGTAGGCGGCGACGTGCTGGCCCTTCTTCTTCTCGTTGGTCACTGAGGTTCGGTCGTCCTGGGTATTTGTTGGGTGCTCTTCTGCTGGGGGTACGGCCTTGTTCTCTCCGTTTTCCTCCTTCCTGACCTCCACGGCCTCCTCGCTTGGTTGTGGGTCCGGAGGAGGAGTTGGCGGCCACAGCTTGATCTTCGGCTTCTGCTCAGAGGAGACTGAGGACGAAGGTTCGGAGGGGTCATCCAGAGCTGGGAGTGAGCTGGAAGACCGAGCATGGCGTGATGGTGCTGTATGAGTGGGGAGGGGTCCGAGGAGACGGGGAGCGTGTCGGGTCGTGAGGAGGTTCGAGAAGTGCCGCTGTGCAGGTGCTCGGAGGAGTTGGTGGCGACAAAAGAACATATAGTCAACTGCAAGGCGTTCACGCAAACTTTCGTGTTTAGCATCCTGCACACGCGACAGTCACTGAAGGCACGCACCTCATACCGCAGCTCCGCTCCTCTACTTTTCAGCCTCGCAGGACGTTGACCAGTATCACGGGGCGAGAGACAGGTGAGCCTGTGTAAGTTTTCGCGCACGAAACGAGCGTCGAGCAAGAAACAGAGTGCAGCGTTTTCTTGAGCGCCGACGTCAGCAGCGACCGTGACGGGCTACGTCACACCGTGACAGTCACACCCACGCGGCCTTCTCCAAGTTGGGCGAGCGTAGCGCGGTCTCTCAGTCTCCTTGCACTTGCGGTCCTGAGGTCCACGCGCAGTATGCATGAGTAGGCGACATGCCGCCTAACTGATGGGACTTCTTCGCTGGTTCTCTCTGTAGGTCACTGGCAGAACCCGATCTGCAGCGATGATATTTGGCAAGTGAAGTGTATTGTGCCTCAGCCGAAAAATCCATAACTCACTAGTGAATGCTGCTCTAGAACCGAGTAAGAGGTAGGTTCGTAACTCAGCTAGACTGCTTGGTCGACAACCTATGGAGGCAAAAGATGAGTCGAGGTGGCTCTAAACGGCGTCTCCGGGGTCTTCCCGAAGTCGAAAGTTGTCCTCCACCACCGTCGACGCTGCACTACGCAAATATCCCGCATCGATGTGAAATCATCCGATGCAGGTATCGTATGCAGTTGCCCATGGTGCGATTTCTCTACGCGAGAATATTCTCCGACTGACCAACAAATTCTGACAACGCCCCTACAGCATCGGACATCCAGCTCAAGTCCTCCGGTTATCATCACGGACGCTATATGTGCGTGGTCGGTCCCTCACCACTGTCGCGATTGTTGCTCCCAACACTCTCCCACAGGAGACGAAGTCTCCGGATGTCGCACAACCGAGACGGGCACATATCTTCGGATAATCATGAGGTCATCAATCCCCTCTGATTCTCTCTGGTCTAGCTGCTACAGCGTCCGCTCAAGCCAATGTACTGCTCGTATCCCATGCTTCGTCCTCCTTCTAACCCCGTCTAGACTTCCCCTTTCGACACTGAAGACTCCGACTCTCCTCGCACCTCCCAAATCTGCCTGCATGTCATGGGAAAGCGGGGTCGCGCGATCCCGCAGACCGCGAGGTTCGACTTGCTGTCGCGATTCGTAACGTTCAACAACCGGCTTCCGACGCCCATTTCAAAACCCGCCTTGATCGGACGCAATTCCATGGTGCTCCCTGTTTCCAAGACTCCCTCCCTCAACCCTGGCCGGATCCTTGCGGACGGACACGTAGCCGTTAAGCTCTGGAACTCGGCTCCAAGATCTCCAGGCCCCTGGAATTCTCGGGGCGTATACGGCTGCGACCCGTCGCTCCCGTCGCTTGCGGAGATGTGCTGCTTCTGGTGCCTCTTCTTTGACTTGCGGTTCCGTGAGCACATTGTTCCCCTGACCGCTGTTTGATCCCTGCTGACCGAGAGAAGCCTCTGCTGCCGGTTGATGCTCGGAAACACTCTGGGTAGAACGCGGAAGAACTGCTGGTGGGGAAGACAGCGTCCCAGAGGCCATCGCTGCCTCCTCAAGTAACCACGGAGCCAATCTTAGCCGGTTGGTTAACCAAGTTTTCTGAACTTGTGTTGGAGCTCTCCCCGCCGACGCAGAGCCACTGAGACTGTGGTTAGTGCTCGTGAGCGATGTTGTATGGATTGTATGCGGCTTCCCGACGGGATGGTAGCTTCTCAGCGCCCACAGAGTGAATGGAGACGTCCGAGGGTTCTGCACTAAGACATTACAGGCAAGCTGAACTCTGTTGATGGTGATGCAGGGGATTCCCGACCCGGTCGTCTCATTCTGTTTCAAGGTTCCACACCCACGGCGGGACAAAACGATCCCACACAGATCTACGCTCGACGTCTCGATCGGTACGGCCGGAGGGGACATCTTGATTCGAGCGGCGAGATCGACTCTATTGAGAAATGAAAGTAAGTTGCGCATTCAGTCCGTGTGCTCTGCTCGCTCACGGGTTCTGGGTGCCGGCTGAGCAGTGTATACCTCGGACATATGTACGGATAAATTCGAGGTGAGTCTTGCACTGTCTGGGCGAGTATGTCTGTTCGGGCTGACATCACTCAGTAGGAGACAGTCATGTTTACGTTCCACTGTTGCACTCGCTCCGAATCGGCATTCCTAGTAGGGAAGAGTACTACGGGGTGCAGTGCCTTGCCGAACATCGCAAGTCAAGCCATTGGACCCCAGGTAGCCTGACGACGATTGGGACGTTGGGATGGCACCCCAGAGCACTCCGTACTACGACGTTTGCGATACCTCTGTGCGCATAGTCCTCACTCTACACTCGGTTACTGATAGCAAGAACGATGCTGACGGTAGCTCCTGGCTCGTTGTATAACCCATGGGAGCCAGAGTCCGCAGCTTCGTATAGGACATAACGTCTCCCGTGCTATGTACTAGTACGGTCCAATTTTACTTACGTATTGGCGTGTCGTCTCTGCGTCATGTCCTTAGCGTAATTCTAAGTGTCCGGTGCTGGTGGTAGTATGATGACGGGAATCCCGGACTCCTCCGAGTCCAGATGGTGCAAGTGCTCGCGTCTCAGCTCTGTTTCTCCCGAACTGGGTCTATAAGCATGTCATAGGGACCTAACATATGTCTCGGCTTTTCAATATCAAGTTCGAATATTCACCGCGCGCGATTCCGCTCACCGAGGTGTGTTCTTGAGCACCTTCTATTTGCGGCTATCGCCCGATAGCCGGTATTAAGGGCGCTAATTGATTGGATGCCACAACGGCGCGCGTCTGCACCACTTGCCACTCGCATCTTCCTCACCTTCTCCCCATAACTACTCGGCTTTGACTTCCATCTGAACCTTGTGCTTCTCTAGTCTTTTGAAAGGCCTGCTGCGACTTGATATACACCCGAGTTAGGGCGGAATGGGAGCGGGACAGTCTACGGCATCACAAACACCACCGCGCGCACTTCATGTTCTCCGCGTCACACCTTCTTCGCCGGCGTCGCAGACGACCATCGAACCCTACTTTGACTTCGTAGTTGGGTACAAGGGCGACTCTCTTGCGTCGAACAACACCGTGGACGCGTCGGAGCTAGAGAGGATAGTCGAGAGCCACGAAGGAAGGACCCTCAATCTGCTCGTCTGGAACAGCAAAAGCCAAGAGACTCGTGGTACGTGTACACATGTCTCTATTCCTGGCGCGAGCTAGAGCCATCTGTCCGACAGTCGTGCCTATCGTGCCCTCGCGCGACTGGTCATCCCCCCATGCAATCCCGGACCCGCAAGAGCCCGAGGCCGACCGGAAGCCTTCTCTCCTGGGCCTCAGCATGCGCGTGTGTGAACCCGAGTTTGCGATGGACAACGTGTGGCACGTTCTCGACGTCCTCGAAGGCAGCCCTGCGGAGAGCGCCGGACTCGTGCCATATGGCGACTGGATCATTGGCTGGTCCGGCGGCGTCCTCAGCGCAGAGGGCGACTTCTACGACGTAGTGGAGGCAGTGCGTACTTTTCATGTCCGTGGCACCCTCGTGGTGCGTTCCTGGTGACTTGGCCACTTACGACATGCCGTTGCAGCACATTGAGAAACCACTGCGCGTATACGTATATTCTTACGACTTTGAGTAAGGTCGTTGCTCTTTCCGTGCGCGGACATCTGTCTGATAGTGTTTATCCCAACTTCGCAGCTCCATCCGAGAAGTCGTCCTCATACCTAATCGTCATTGGGGCGGCGAAGGGTTGCTAGGATGCGTCTTTGGGTATGGTTGTATCCTTGTCGAGCGTTTTCGGGACCCTAACATACATCTGTCTACAGTTTCGGTCTCTTGCATCGGATACCCCCGTTACCTGCCGATCGTGAGCCAGGTGCTATACCCCCGGAGCTCGCACAGGATGACGGCTCCGAAGACTTCGAAGAGCAGCAGCTGTTCGTCCCGGCTGATCTTCCTGGCCCTGCGGAGACCCCCGAGGAGCTCGAGGAGCGCATGCAATGGGAGCGGGAGGAGTGGGAACGTGTGCAGTCCTACGGCCAAAACTATGTGCATGAACATGACCCTGCCTATCAAACTTCTTCTGCGTATGGCGAGCGGGCCGGCGCACAGCGTCCACAGCACTCACCACAAGGATACGATACGGAGGAAGTGGAAACACCGCATGCGCACCAACACCAGCACGACCATAACGGACATGATCACGAGCATGACAACGGCCACTCCCATCCTCATACCCACGGCGACCACAATTACCACCACCACTCCCACCATACAGCCAGTCACAACCATGACCATGACCACATTCAAGGACACAACCACGACCGAGAACCCAGCCCGGTCCCTGCTCCCGTCGCCGCTCCCATTCCTGTCGCCCAGCCGCAACCGCAAACCCCCGTAGGCCGGCCAGGTCCCCCACCACGGTCCGCGTCCAACTCCGTCTCAAGTCCCCGCGCGTCCACCCCGACGCCGACGCGCCCGTTCGGCGCGGGTTACATGAACGGTGACTCGTCCCGCCGCTCCTGAACGTCTGAGCCGCACACTCAACGCCACTCTCTCTTTTACGTTTTCGCGTCAAGGTCTCGGCACGGGCACGAGCATGAGCCCCCGCACGCCCTCGTGGATGGGCGCACCACGCGCGTCGTCGTTCGGCGGCGGCGAGTTCATCGTGCGAGCGGGGACCCCTCGAGGGTCAGGTTCAGGTTCAGGAACGAGGGCGGCGACCGGGGCGTTGGCGAGGGATGATGATGATGCAGATGATGAGGACGGCGACCTGGAAAGCACGGCAGACATGACGGACACAACCGACGCGAACTCGCAGGGCAGTCTCACGAGTGTCGATTAGGCCTCCTACTGGGCCTTCCTGCTGTCGATTTCACTTTGGGTCAGGTGTCGAGTGTCGGGATAGATTTGCGTCGCGCATGTCGGGAGCTGTTGCGTCTTTCGCTCATTGAGGCGTTATGCTTTGCTGTTGCTATGCTTGTCATCGTGTATATTGTCGGGTATTCTCCGCGCCACCGCAGTCTTCTCGCTTTCCAGATGACGTCCGCGCTGCGTCCGCGACGGTGAGCCACCGAACATTAACGGAAAGTGTGAGAGCGAAAATACCTTGTCCGGTGCGCCACCGTGTGCCGTGTCTTCGACTTACTTACACCGGTCCTTCTTTCCACCGGCGACTGGGCCTTACTTGAAGATATGGGGGGTCTGCTATACTGGACTTCTTTCGTGCAGCTGCGGCGAGTAAGTTGTCGGTTCACTCCAAATAACTTTCCTGCAATTTCGAGCATTTATTGCATCCGGGAAACGACAGCACGACAGGGTAACCTATTGATACAGGAGCAAGACAGGATAGCAAGAGTTACAGCAGCAACCATTCGATGGCCACAGTCAGGGATTAGTGCTTCAGCGAGGGAACTGCTCACCCTCGCTTTTCTTCTCGTCGGTTACAAGCTTCTGAATGATGACAGGCCACACTACGGAGGTACCAATTGAAACGTGAGCGTCGGGAGCACAGCAAAGTCTCGGACTCAGAGAGATACACACCGTCGTCGAAGCCGGGGTACCTGCCAGAGCGGAGGTACTGGCCAATATTGAGCATGGCGCCCTTGCGGACGTCGTCCCAGTGCTCAAGCATATAGTCGACCTCGACCCTGCGGACGTTCTCGAAGGCGGCCGAGAACGCGGAGAAGACCTCGTGCACGACGGTGTCAACAGTCAGCGACTTCATGATGTGTTGGAACGCGCGTTCCTTCAGGTCCTGCAGTCCGAGCTCTGTGTCCACCAGTCAGCTCTAGTGCACTCGCTTGGGCCCGCTGGGTGCTTACGTTCAGCGAGGCGGTATACCGACTTTGCGGATGGCGGCCTGATCCTGCCCGGGTTGGTGCGCTCCCACTCCGCTATCCACTCCCTGCGCGAGCGCGGGCCAACGACGACGGAACCAGAGAAAGGCGGGGCTTCGGAAGGCAAGGCGGCTGGCGTCGAGACTACAGAAGAACCTTGGTGAGCAACGGCCGACGGGGTGGATGTTCCGAGGAACGACGAGGAGAGCGGCGCGAATAGGATCATGTCTGTGTAAATCTGCGTAGTCTCACTTATGAGATGGAGACAAAACCCGGCAGGAAAAGAAGATGAAGCTTACGTAGTACAGCGCGGCGCGATAAGTTGAATATGCGACGTCCCGCACGACAACACGCGCCTTCCTAGGTCCTGGTATCTCGACTTGGTCTCTGGTGGTCGTGATGAGGGGTTGTGTTACTGGATGTGCCTCATTCTGCTCCAGTGCAAGCTCTCTGCTCCTCGGCGTGGAGGGATGGGATAGTTTTGGGCGGGTGTTCCGTACACTCGGGCCCTGTTCGTCGCTCTGGTCTAGCACGTCTGCGCCGAAGAGAATCGGTGGCTCCAGGGTGTCATCGTTGGTCACCGAGATGCGTTTGCTCGATACTGTCGGTGTATCCATCTGCACTGAGCCGCCGTCCGTCCGATGCGTACCGTGCGTCTCTTGTCGCTCCGACTCTCCCATAGGGAAGTCTGCGTCGTTGTCCAAGTTTTCATCGTCGTCCTCAAAGTCCGAGTCGTCGAACTGCTGCGCGAACCCGCCGAGTTCAGACATACTCGCATCGTCTGCTGGCGCATAGTCTGCGTCCGCCTCAACGTCCGCCGCGCTCTCGGAGAATCCTGATCTGAACACTGCACAGAATCAGCTGCCGTGTCGCTGACGTTTGAAGGCATGGAACGCACTGGTATCGTAGTAGTCAATTCTTCGAAGGAGCTTCTTGGATGCATAGATCCTTCGCGGTTCCCGCCCACGTCGGGGCAGTACGAATTCGATGTCGGAATACATAGGGCTATCATAGGCTCAGTAGCTTGCCCATGGTGTGCAACTCGGGGTAAGTTACGTACTCGTCCAGAAGGCTACCCATTGAGTCGAGGAGGTCCTTCGGTATGAGGTATCGAGGGATTGCAGGAGCCGACGTGGCAGGTACAAACGCGGTGGTGATAGTGCATACGATCGTGAATGCATCCTGTTGCCTCACAGTGGGTGGCTGGTAGTACACCGCGTCTCTCCGAGCGAACTGTACCCATCCCCAATTCTGGGCCTGCGATTCTCTCCGTCAGGACTGATAGGGTGATGCTCGTTTACTGGGGCTGAGCTCACCCCTGGATAGTGGAACGTATGGTCATGGGCGGACTTCGAAGCAAACTCCATGGTCTTAGCGACACTGGGCAGTCCATGATCAGCGTGGAGACGCGTTTCAAGCTGTCGTTGCGCACTTGCGGATCGCGAAGTCGAAATCAAACAGGCCCTCTCGACACCATCTGTCGGTGCGCAGGTTAGGATGTTACGTGTTTAGGAGCACCACTGCGTCCACGCTCACTTCCTGTTCACCGCTTTCTCTTTTTCCTCTGCCGTGGGCTAGAGCAATCACAAGTTTCAGCTATCGAAAACGCGCACGGCATCCATTCACAGTGGCACCAACCTCACACGAAAGATACAAGCTCACGAACGTCTGCCCCTCTCGGTCCACGACGCCGGAGTTGGCGTAAAACAATATCTACCAGCGGATGCGTGTAAGCCAAGATTCACTTAACCGAGCCCGGCGACCCGTATAGGGGCTTACGGACCTGCCATCGGCCATCTCCAAACCTAGGCGACTTCGTGACCTTTGACTTTGCTTCCCCTTTGCTGTGCGAGCCAACATCAGATCTTTCGACGGCAATAGGTCCGCATCCGAGTCGTTACCTGTTGTCAAACAAGTTCTTCAAGCCTCGGACAACCCACTCAAAGCGGAGCGTCGTGTTCTCCCTCGCGTCAGGAACTTGATTGACTTGAGAATCCTGGCCTACTTTTGAGAATGCCGACATATTCGACCAAGTCTACCTTGTTACCGACAGGGTATCAGATGGCCGTGGACAAGATGGTGGTTCGGAGAGCGAGAAGAGGTTTGAATTGTCCAGGTTAGCCGCCGAAGTCGGCAATTGGCGAGCGCGGCCGGGTTCATCGGTATGTCTATGACTTCAAAGAGGGCTTCGCCGTCGTGTCAGATTTCTCTGTGAGTCGCTGCTCATAAACATCGAGGCGCAATCATTCAGATAAAACCATTGCGTGCTAGATTGAGAGGGCGAAGGAGATCATGAAGAGATACCCGCCGCCTACCAGAGACGACATCCGCGCCAGTTCATTGGCCGAATATCCAGTGACCCGCCTAGTGATTGGTTCACCGGCGAATATTACTACGCCTTTGGCTGGCCTACGCATGGCGTTTGGCGCGGACGCGCACCCCGATTCAAACTTCATAACACCGACAGGTCAATTCGCCAGATTCTGCCATGGAAAGGGGCTCCTCGCGGACCTTGGTCATACCAGAACCATACCCTTCTTCTACGTGAAGAACGAAGGGGACTGCAAAGTCGAAGTCAACCCGGGGGAGGTGCATCTGTACTCGACGGAAGACGGCTCCGGCAGACAAATGCTGGCAATTACCTTCGCTAAAGAAGAATACATGAAACGACCGCCGATTAAGGAGGCCACTTTCAACTGGCTGGAGCGTCTGCTAGGTCCTGCGCAATGGTATAGATCTCTGTACCCGAAGCATGAATGGCATCGGCAGTCAGTTAGTACGTGAAAGGGCTCAAGTCGGCGACGGTGAGTGCAAGCTCGTTCTCATCTTACACGTAGCTAAGCTCAGACTCCGGTCCAGATGCATACCGTGTCCAGCAACAATGTGAGACCGGTGTAGAGTGCTCTGGATAGGAAGGGTTGCGAGCTACAGGGCAATCATGTCGTGAACTCCAGTGGAAGCCGCTCTCGGTGGGGATTTGGATCAGAGAGATGTAACATGACAGATTGGTATAACCGCAGGGTGAGCGTATGCCGCTGTAACTTCAAGTTATCAGGAGGGGGGCTGTGAACTCGGCGGAATACTATTGTTATCATACCCAGACGTTCGGCTTTAAGCCACACCCCAGCCCACTGACCGAATTCCGGCGAGTATTCAAGCTAGCATGCCTTCGAGGCCCTCGCAACTTGCCAGAGACACGATGCACATCTTGGAGAACTCACCAGGCCGGATGACGCATGCAGAATTTCCTCAGGCTGTGCAACCCTCCTCGTGCGGAGTCTGATTAGATGGTGGCGTTCGCGACTCGTTGGCAGCATGCCAGTGCGGCAGTGGACTTGAAGCTTGAGGTCGTAAGTAGTAGTCTGTAGTAGTGCGTGCAACGAGGTGCAACGCGAGGCCGCTATGCGTCGGCTACGTGAGTGCCGCGGCGCGCGGAGCGCCGAGGCGAAGATCCTGGCGAACCGCCTCATCGCTCGACGCTGCCCCTTCACTGCCAGGCTTCCAATATTCCATCGTCTGCAAAGCCCTTCCGAGTCGATGCTTCCTCAGCCTCTGCTCCTGCGCCACATTAGCCTCACTACTATGCCTTCTTGACCCGTGAATTTGCCACATAAGGCAAACTCCACCTGGGCAAATACGAGTTGGCAGCCAACTGCGGCGAGCGGCGGTTTCGGGAGACAAGGCATCCCGCACTTAGGTGTCAATCAATAGTGACGATGCGATGCGGACACGACATGGACCAGGCAGTGCGCGCTGCAATCCCTTTCTGAACTGTGCAAAGGGTCAGTCACTACCTCCCCTGGCACAAGTACAGCAGAGTTACGGCCATATGAGGTGCGATCGGAGCCTACGAGGTCGAGCACAGAGGGACTGACTCGTATCTTGGCCTATTGTGTAGCGTCCAAGGAGAGACAGCATCGCTTTCGCGTGGCGTGACCATACGCCGCATCCATTGATGAGCGGCTCCGCCGCGCCTCGTTCGACGAGTCAAGTTTGCCGCAATCAAGTCAGGTTCTGAGCCACCACGAGGTGAGTACCGGTGAGTCTATACCACCGCCTCCTACTGCGGTACCGAGCGCCAACACGCACAAACGGCGTAACCTGCCATATTCGTCTAGAGTGAACAGGTATAAAGCTCACGACGTACAACGGCTCTCTCTCTCTATCAACTTGCGCCGACCTTTGTAGCTGTCGCAATCCTTCCATCATGGCCTCCAGCACCGGCAGCGCAAGCTCAACCTCGTCCATCGCCCCGACTCCGTCCCCTCCGACGTCACTCGAGGAGCTCCCGTCGCTCGAACTAGGCATCAAGTACGTCGACTCTAAGTACGACGAGGAGAAGAACGTCTGGGACTATGAAGATACGACGAACCCAGACGTGCCTGCAGAGCTCGTGCAGCCCGTTGGTAGCGACACGTCGGATGAGGACAGCGACTGGAGCAAGTTCTGCTTTGTCGTCGTCCGCAAGCACTCGCGGGCGCAGGAGAAGCACAAACGTACAATATCCTTCGAGGTCGTTATCAAAAGCCGATACCTCCGCACGGCATGTCGGGACGTCATGCAGCAGGTTCGGGGTATCTCATGGGTATCTGAGCCACTGACTGTAAGTACCGCCACTCGTTTGCGCCGGACCTCATCAACTTACCACGCTGCCGCATATGCAGCTCGACCCAAAGCTCCTCATCACCTTCTTCCCCAACCTAGAGGAGTACGAGCAGAATCTCGCGTCGCGCTCGCGTACCGAGGAAGAGGAGCGCGTCCTCTCCTCCCTCCGCGTCCTCCTCGACTGGGTCCGGAGGAATTACCGACAGACCCTTGCGCGAATCGTTAGTCTTCTCTCGCACGGCGAGATCACCTTCGACCTGCTCTACGCCATTCTCCTCCCAGGTACCACCATCATCCGTCGCTGCCCAACGACACGTGAGACACGGGCCCTACGCCTCATGAACGCGCAGAAGCTCGTCAACTCGTGTGGGCAACAGTTCTATGCACTCGAGTGTGAGGGACTCGAGGAGATGGTGAACGAAGATGAGGATGAGGAAAACAGTATCGGTTGGTCGGATGAGGACCTGGCTGCGCGCTCGGGTGCTCGGTTCGGGTTCGTCGAGACCAGGGCGGTGGTCAACTACTTCAGCGGCGTCGAGAAGATCAACACTCTCAGCGCCTTCCCGATCCAGTACCATCCTGATCCGGATGGCTTGACTGCGTTCCTCCTTGCACGGGCGCGGAAGTGGGCTGCGCTGAGCGGGATACACCACATGCACTGTCGGGGAACAGCTGGGCGGTGGGAGTGGATGGGGAACAACCAGAAGCTTTGCAAGTATAGCGTAAGTCCTGCTTCCTTACTTATGCCATTGATGTGATACTCATCCATCTTGGACGTGTGCAGATCAAGTCCCGTATCATGGTGGACAAGGCGAGCTTCAGCAGGGTCGACGCTGACTACGACCTCCCTATGCCCGAGCACGCACTGCCAAACCGGATCGGCGTGGAGTCTCTTACGCACGATGAGCTCCTCTTCGCCTCGCCAATCGTCTATGGTTTCAGTCTCTCGGACAAGCTCTGGCGTGAGTGTCGTGAACGTTCCATTGATCGGACTGCTGCTAACGGATACATTTCATAGTTGAGTACAACGTCAACCACATCACCCCGATCGACTGGAACGACGAGGCGTTCGCAGGCTTAGTCCTGACGCCAGAGCGCAAGACGCTGCTACGCTCTCTCATCGAGGCGCACGGCCGGCTAAACTCAAGTGGCGAGGGTGCATTTGACGACTTCGTCCGCGGCAAAGGTCAGGGGCTCGTCATCAACCTGTTCGGCCCTCCTGGTGTTGGCAAGACGCTCTCCGCCGAGGCCACCAGCGAGCACCTCCACCGCCCACTCTACATCGTCGGCAGCGGCGACCTCGGCACGAGCGCGCACGAGCTCGACCAGGCCCTCGACAAGGCGTTCAATCTCGCAGCGTCTTGGAACGCAGTCTTGCTCATCGACGAGGCGGACGTCTTCCTCGAGCAGCGCTCGCTGCACGACATGGAGCGCAACGCCATGGTGGCCGTCTTCCTCCGGCACGTCGAGTACTACCGCGGGATCCTCTTCCTCACGACGAACCGCATCAAGACGTTCGACGAGGCGTTCCTCTCCAGGATCACGTCGCGCTGCACTTCAGCGACCTCACGGAGTCGACGAAGGCGCAGATCTGGCGCGCGTTCCTCGCGAAGGCGGGCATCCCGCAGGAGGAGGTGTCCGATGCACTCATCGCGAAGCTCGCAGCGCGCGAGATCAACGGCCGGCAGATCAAGAACGCGTGCAGGACGGCGACGTCGCTTGCGTTGAGCCGGGGTGAGAAGATGCGGTACGAGCACCTGGAGGAGGCCTTGAACGCAATGGAGGAGTTCCTGCAAGACTTCGCGTCCATGCAGAACTGAGTGTGTGTCGGAGGTGAGCGGGTTGCTGGGGTTGGCTGGACTTGTACGCTGGACCAGTCGATGTGAGTACATTGTACAATAGAACATGCATATAGATCCTATCGTCACTAGTCTGCAAGGTACTGTCCCAGCGGGTGCGCCGGTGCGTGATGCTCATCCTGGAGGAAATCACAATATGGATACTCCTCGTCGACCTTGAGCTGTGTTGGTTGTTTTGAGCAAGCAACTGCAGGATCGCACCCTGCTCAGTGTGCGATTATACTTAAGCTTCCTCACAGACACAATTGGACTATGACCGAGGGTTGTGTGAAAGAGCTCTGATCACGATGTACAAACTACTTACATATGTACACGTATCATAGTCAGTATAACGCAGAAGTACCGTACATAACGCGAGAATATCAGTAAGTTGAGACTAAAAGTCCTGGGGTATCGTGAGTACTAGGAGCAATACTACTAATTCGTCTATTCTAGCAATTCTAGAGGAAGTCGCCTATCATAAAGATACTTGAGCAGCGACGGTCATTAATGCACGATGTCGACCGCGATCCTCTGCCCATCAATGCGATGATAGGGCCTCAACGCGTCATCGCGACCAACGAGGATCATGACGGTCCCTCCGCACGGCCCAACATACTGCGCGTCCGGAGCACGATGTTTCTGTGGAGGAGAACCGCCTGGCGGTGGGCTCGAGCCACCGCACGAGCACGGATACTTGAACACATTGTCGGTGACAGTCAGCTCATCGTCCGACTTGCGACGCTTGAAGTAAACCTTCCCGAAGTTGTCGGGGTCGAGCCTACGCCCTCGTCAGCAACCCATCTAAATGCCAGACACCGTGGTCGCGACTCACTCGAACCCCATCTGGCGCATGCGCTCCCTGATCTTCTCGTGCCGGTTGTGTGCGTTAATCCGTGGCTGAGCGACAATCGAATACGCGCCATAGAACTCTACGACTTGTGTTCCTCCGCGTGCCTTGTCGATCTGCTGATTGATCCAGGCCCGCTGCAAGGCGGCGAAGAAGTCGTCCACAGTCTGATACACAGTGCCGCCCTCCTTCCGTGTCTGCTCATCGCGCCAGTAGTCCGTCTTGTCTTCAGTGTCAGTGCGCAGCTCGGGACGTTCGCGGTAGGCTTGAGTCCAGTTACTGAACCAGGTTCTGAACTCGCGCTCACGCATCTTCTTCGTCACGCGATGCCGGGGCTTCGGCTGCGTATCGGAGAGGACAGCAGACGACGAGGCCACCGCGTTCGTCGCGTTGATTGCGGGGACGAGGGCGGGGCGTGTTTCCTTCGGTGGGACATCCTTCCGCGAGAGGGCCCTGAGCTCACACATGGTGCACTTGTCCCAGCTGTCCGTGAACATGTAGTCGCCGCAAGACGAGCAGGGGTATCCCACCGGGGCATCGTCGCTGGAGCCCGCAACAGGTGCCTTGAGAACGACTTTCTCTCTCCGCTGAGGCGCTGGCATTTCCGGAGAGTTGGAGAGCGTGGATCCGGCGGAGTTGTGGGCCTTGGGAGCGACAGTACTCGTGGAAGAGGGTGGTACGGACACGAGGGCGTGCTTCAGTCTACGGTTCAGCCCGCGCACTTTGAAAGCCCTCGGGGGAGACGACCGTCGCGGCATTGAAAGACCTGGAATGCCGGGAACATGGCGTGACGGGAGAGAAAGGCCCGGAATGCT
Source organism: Cerioporus squamosus (assembly GCA_022592435.1). NCBI lineage: Eukaryota > Fungi > Basidiomycota > Agaricomycetes > Polyporales > Polyporaceae > Cerioporus > Cerioporus squamosus. The sequence goes on along the minus strand of JABYQS010000089.1, from coordinate 92,676 downwards.
CTTGGCTGCACGTGTAGCTTTGGTCGCAGTCGACTGCTTCGACGGCCCAGCAACGGATGCGCGGGAGGCAGCCGGCGCAGGGCCTACGGGAGACGCGTTGCTCTTGAGATCTATGTAGGGCGTCGGAGCCTCCGACTCACCGTCTAGACGACGGATCTTCGACGACGGGCCTGCAACTGGCTCTTCGAGGGGACGCTTCTTCGACATGTCCTGGCGAGGAACACAGACCGACTCCTCAGGCGGTGCTGGGCGAGGGGTCGTTTTCAAAGGAGTGAAGCCGAGAGGCAGTGAGAGGGCAGAGGAACGCTTTGTTGTGGTCGGGCGTGTTATACTGGACGTGGCCGGCTTTGACGCTGACAGGGATAGTGGTTCTTCGACGCGTCGGCTCTTGGACGGTTTCGCAGCAAGCTCTTGAGCCTGCCGCTTTGCAGAACTGCTGTGCGAAGACAAAGCAGGCACTTTTGACGCGTCGTACACGACTTTCGGGCTAATGAGATTCAGACGTACTCACCACTCACTGTATGCGCTCCGTCTTCCTTCCCCGGAGCGCGCAACGGAGTTGCAGCGGTACTCTTGTGGGCTTTCTCCGCGTGCCTTCGAACAACCGACGCGTCCTTGTGCGAGCATTGACCGCAGATACATGTCATGACCTTAGACACGTTGTCTCGGTGAATAGTGGCTTGCGTTGCTGCGGTTACCCGCCTTATGAGTCGCGTGCGACAAAATTGGCACCCTGGTACTCACCTCCGTTCCAAATCTTGGTAGTTTGACTATGCATATTGGACTCATGCGAGCTCATTTTGTGTTTGAGCATGTCTTTTGAAGCGGAGGAAGCGATGTAGTCACATCCTTCCCAGCGACATGGCTGGGTACGCCCGATGCTCCGAAGCTACGCCGAGTTGTGAGTGGGTGGTTAATAGCGATATTCATCCTTCCTACCTTCTTCATCCCAACTCCAACTCAACATGCGAAGTTGGAATGCGTACGTCCTGGGGTATGAGGAGAGGGAGGGGCTGGGGAGGAGGGGATGATGGCCGTCGCTAGAGACGCGCCGACTCTTCACGCCAACGCGGTGACATGGCGCGACTGTGACATCACGTGTTTGCGGTCACGATATCGCGATGGGCGTGGGCGTCTCGACTAATATGGCGCACCTGTGACGTCACGCGCTTGGTCACAACATCGCAACCGCACCTCCTGGAGTCTGAAGATCTGACGTCCCATGTTCGTCCGCCGATCAACAGATGTCACACAAGAAAGTACGGGCAAATGTAAGTGGCGGATAGTTTTGGTGTGGTATGTGGTCACTCATGGCTTCGTGGCACGATTACTCAGTGAAACATATTGAATCAGTTGAACCAGTAAGTATATCGAGCAGGAATTTGCTGATTTCACGGATCACGCTGCTAGCTGGTAGGTTGCATCGACGTAATCTGGCGAAAGGGAAGTTGTGCATGGGCCTTGAGCGAATTGAATCGGTGACCTGCAGTCAGGAATGGCTATGCTATCCCATCTTGGCTGCTTCCGCACGTGGCGGGACGTTTGCCGCTCGAGCAGACGGGGTGACGCAAGCCTTAGTCTCTCTTCCTTGAGGACCCCCAGGATCTCCAGTCGGTGTCGCAGTGAGTCTGCGTTCACTTGTTCGCGTTGACTCGTGCAGCTAACCCCCAAGTATCTCAGATGGACGCCGTCAAGTTCAGCCTCGACATCTTCCACATGCTCATGTCCTCCTCCGACCGCTGCGAGGTTTCCCACCTCATGCGGACGTGCCATGTTCTCAACCACGAGGGCGCCAGTTACATCCTCGCAGAGGATCCCGTGCTGGAAACGGGAGTCCATGCTCGATCCTTCGTACATTTTGCCGCCGCTAGGGGAGATCCAGTGGAGATAGCCCATCGTCTCGAGCGACTCCGTGGTCTCGAGATTGATCTTCGAGGAGATTCAGAGGCAAGGATTGTAGCACCCCTTCTGACGACGCTCCTCGTCGATCGCGCACGCTTCATGAAGAACCTCGTTCGGATTTACATACTAGACCGCGCCCACGCACTGGTCGAAGCCGCACCAGAACTACCTGCAGCCATTGCCGAACTGACTACGCTGGAGTCGTTGACGTTGGGAGGGATAGATCGCCGCGGTCTCGAAGGGCTGAACGGCCTCAAATCTCGCCTCAGTCGTGCCGGCATCTCTGTGGAGCTCGAGCTGGCAGATGATGTCGAAGGCTACGATATCGCGAGTCTGTTGCAGGGCTCGACGATGACGCTCTGTTCCGTTTCCTTGTCGGCGGTGTTTGATCCCATGTTGTTGCCTTCCCCTCCATCATTTGCCCACGTCCGCCATCTTTCCTTGGAATACGCCAGATCGCTGGTCACTCCGAACCTTGTCGCGGCGTTCCCCAATGTGGAGAAGTTGGAAGGATCCTGGCTGGTGCTCACGACCTTGGATCAAGTCGAAGACGAAATTCTAGACCATCATCGTGCACAAAACATCGTCGGTCAGCAAGAACACGGTACATGGCGCCATCTTCGTAGCTTTCGCGGGTCCTTGCCTATGCTCTACGTGCTGGGCCTCACCTGCCACGTGCCGTTCGTCAGTGTTAGTCTTGACGAGAATGAAGGCTTCGACCTCAGATGGGCTCGAGCCATAGTCGCAGATACGCGGCCTACTCACCTCACCTTCGACATCGACTTCCCCACCTATTTTGCCGAACAGGACTCTTTCTCCGAAGACCTCATTGCCCTCTTTTCTCACCGAGCTTTCCAGAACGTGAAGGTGCTGAAGATCAGATTCCTACTCATGCCTGGAGATAGCGACCTAGAAATGGAATCATTTCTGGTGAGTACGACGCTTTACACTCTCTGGCCATCTCTCTTATCATGTGCTAGGACACCTTCTTCCAAGCTATCGCACTCTGCTCGGCCGACGCCGTGGCACTGACCATCCACGCCGGCTCGCTGCGTTCTCCCTGGTCCAGAAGGCCGCACTCTCCTGGTGCAGCGGAGGTATACATGCGTACTTTCGATGCACGCGCACTAGCCCATCGTCTCAAAGAGATGGCGCCATCCCTCCGCACGGTCATCATCTCTCACAACCCTGGGTCGTCCAAGGGTGCTACTGTGCGACTTGGACCCAAGATCCCCGCTGGCTTGGATGCGGAGTTGGACTGCACTCATATGTAAGGCTAGATGAGTGAACCATCGGCCCCCGTACTGAGCTATGTCTCATGTCGCTGCTCACATCCATAGGAAATCTGCTGGGTTGTAGGTCGTCACTCATGTACAGTTCTGCGAAGTAATCAAAAGAGGCCTGGACGACCACGTGGATTCTGCATGCATGATGTTGGGTTGCAAAGTCCGCTCCGTCTTTGTACGCTAGAACAATGGCCTAAGTAGACAACCCAGCCTTCCCTCAGCGCTCACGCTGTTCCACCTCAACTGTTGCCTCCCCCATTCACGTCTCTTGAAGGTCAGTGGCGCGTTGTTCCAGTAGCCATAACGCTCAACTACATTAGCAGCCAGCATGAATCAGCCGGTGCTGGTTGAGGATGTCGTGTACATCATCATGTCTTTCGCAGATAGACCAACCATCTCCAGGATGATGCAGACCTGTCGAACGCTCTCCCGCGGTGGCGTGCCCTACATCCTTCATGACGACGTCAAGCTATACCTCAGCTCGCTTAAGGCGTCCTTCTTCCGGTTCATCTTTGCCGATCCTCCCCGTCGACTTCAGTCTTTATGCGGCCTCTCCGTTTCTCCTCATGAATTCGGGCAAGCGTCGGAAGAGATACCGGACGATGTCCCTGAACTATTGAAGGGATTCTTTGTTCTCCTGGCCATGGGCGGGGAGAACTTCACCCGGCTCAGACTCCACGATGCGGAGGTTATCCTACAGCTACATCCGGACCTTCCGGACGCCATCGCTTCTCTCACCAGACTCGAGGAGCTCAACATCGACTCCGCTGGCAGCTTGTCATGCAAGTTGCTGGCCAATATTCGATCCTCCCTCTACGTCGTCAAGGTATCACTGCTCGACGAAGATGATGATCCTGCCCTTACGCTGCAAGACAAGACACCCACGACACTTCTTCGAGGCTCCCGGACGACTTTGGAGTACCTATCCATCAGCGACGTCCATACGATTCCCGATGGTCCTCGCTATCCCAATCTGACCGTCCTCGATATCATCAATACGTGGACGTTCATTACTCACCACTTCGTCCACGCCTTCCCTAGCCTGACGAAGCTATACGTCTCGGAGTCTTTCGTGAGCGGAGCACGCAATGTTGAGGAATTGACGACTCTCCGAGAGGCCAACCTGTTCAAGCAACGCCGCCATGGAGCTTGGAACGCGCTGCGCGAGTATTGGGGACCGCTCGGAATCCTCTACGTCCTAGGACTCACATGCCGTATCACCGAGATGCACCTCGACGACATGGACGGTCATGTATTCGATCCTCGTCTGCTGAGGGCCGTCTTGAGCGACGCTCGCCCCTCGCGCCTGACCGTCATGCTCGAGGATGGTCTCCACTTCATGGCACCCGGGATCGTGCAGATCTTTCGCGACCGCTGTGCCAAAGAGGTCGACTACCTGCAGCTCGAACTCGAAATCAAAGCACGAGACATCGAGGCCCACCGAGTGAGCGCGTTGATGGTGAGTCGCACATCGGTCTGCCAGAAATGACCTGTCTTCTCATACGGCAGCTGTCGTTCCTACAGGATGCATTGTGCTCCATCGTCGACGAGTCTTCTGTCGTTACGACGTTTGATCTCCTTCTCCAGTGGTCGTTCCCGGATCTCGGAATTCGAGGATGCGATGATCCCGCGTGGTCCACCGTACTGCAAGAGATCGACGTGGCTGCTTACGCAGAGAAGATGCTTGCGAAGAACAAGAATCTGAAGCGCTTGAAACTCGCCATCTCGAATGGCCGCCGCGACGGTGGGCGGACAGTACTGCGCGTACGGGATTGATCACCCAACATGGACTGCACGCTCACTCATGCGTAAGTCTTTCTTTTTCACATTCTTCCAGAGCCATAGACAAACCGCCTGCAGCGCTGGAATCGCTTGAAGTGAAGAAGGAAAGCTTCGATAAGCTCGCCCGTTGTCCAACTCGAGCGGGGAATTGCCGATGTCACGGTAGATAGGAGGGGCCCAGCTTGCGCATATAGTCAGATATCACGCCGTGCCCCGTGCCAATCGCTCACTTTTTCGTGCATATCCCATTGTTAATCATCTTGTGTTTCCGACACCATGAGCGAGGACAAACCAGACCTCAGTACAGTACAGACCGAGTCGGATCCATCACGTAGCCACAGGCATCAGACGCCATGCAGACAGAGGCCTGTTTGCACCCGACCACGACCTCATCCTAGGTGCTGCATCCTCCTCCTCCTCCTCCTCCTCCTTTTCCTACGCGACCAGCAGTGGCGAACGCTCCCAACTTCTGTTCTACATGGTTGCAAATAACGCCCCGCCTAGCGCAGGCGGCGCATATACTCAAGCCGACCTCGCCAAGCTCACTGTACCGCAACTCAAAGCTCTCTGCAAGGAGCGGAAGATCCCTGGATACTCGAAGCTTGGAAAGCAGGCTCTCTTACAAAAGCTCGTTGAGAACGGACTCTGCTCTGCCTCTGAAGGTGCTTCTGGTCCTGGTACGCCCTCCGTGATTTCTGCTGGTACTGTTCCTCCCGAGGTCGCCACGCATACACCCTCCGCTGCTGCTACACGCGGATCTATCTCTGCCGCTGCTACACGTCCAGACACGCCCTCAAGCTTTATCGCGTCGTCGAATACGACTGGCTCGACGAATGATGGGGTGATTGTACCGCAACCACCGGCCGCTCCGCCGTCGAAGCCCAAGGCGCAGAAGAAGCCTCGAAAGCTCAAGGCCTCGCAACCGCCTGGTCCATCGACGATCCCGCAAGTCTCTTCCGCGGTCTCTAGGCAGCCTTCTGCGGCTCTTGCTGCAGTGTCCTCACTCCCTGCCGCGGTCGGCTCCAGCAGTCCGCATACAGACGCTCCTGGGCTACCACCTACACTCTCATCCAGTACCATCACTACATGCCAGGTCCAGACACCCACGTCAACGCGGAATGTCTCACAGACCCCGAGTCTGACTCGTAAAGTGCCTCCGTTGCGCGCGTCGGCGACCGGCAACAAACGGGATCGTCCTAGCATCGAAACTATGCCGCCTCCACCCCTTAAGAAGCAGCGCGTGCTATCGTCTTCCTCCACGCCTAACGTTGAGCGCTCTCTTATGCCAGCGACATTAGCGGTGTCCAAGCCCACAGCACCCGTCGCGACGACAACACGCGTTCCTGTTCAGCCAATCGTTCTTGTGGTCCCTGCTCCCACCTCTGCTAAGCGCTTCAAGCCTCTCTTGGTCAACAAGGCTAAAGTCTCTGCCTCTGCTTCATCTACTCCTACGAGTATTCCTGCTCTTCCCTTTGAGCCGGTCCGGGTTCTTGCGGTGAAGGAACATGCATTGTATCGCCTTCAAGACTTCGAGGCGTCCGTTCCTGCGCTTCGCCCGATCACTTTGCCTCCTTCGCTCGCGCAGCGGAAACGCGTCCATCGCTGGGCTGTAATATTGAGCGCTTTGTCGAACAAAGAGAGGGCGGCGTGCGCCCTCGTCTCGCGGGCATTCCGATACGCCGGTACGTTGGTGGCATCAGTTACCATTGTCAAGACTGTCAGCTGACGAGCACCGTAGTGTACCTCTCTGCGTCGTGTATCTTGACCGGGAAGTATCATGGCCATCGGCTGCAAGACGACGTGCTGCGGAAGCACTCACAAGCAATGACGAACATGTGGCCGTACCTTCGAGCACGAGAGCTAGAGGTCGTTGAGCGGAGACGAGCCTATGAATCGACTTTCTTCGCTCGCTTCTTCCAGAAGTGTCGCTTAGCGAACCCCGTTTCGAGTCGTCTCTGGGCGAGTCCCGACAGCCCGAGGCAGCTGCTCGTTGCCGTCAGGTGCGCCCCTCCTCTCGTCTCTCGCCGCAACGTATGAGTGCCATCTGACAAGCATCAGGTTCGCACTCACCCGGGCATGGTTCGAGCTCTCTGTGAGGACGTCTCCAGGCGGCGCAGCTGACCCGAATTCTGGCTGCAAGGGACCGTCGTCGACGCGCAGGAAGTCGTCGCAGGCGAAATTTGGCTGATCACCGTTGAATATGCAGCGCCTACTGCCCGACCACGGCCGCCTGAGGTGCTCTACGTTCTGGAGGCAACATGTGAAGTCGTGGGGCGGCAGTCCCCTACTCGCTCCGGCCCGAAGAGGCGAGCGTGTCGCTCCCAGTGCGCGCCGACTGGTCTGCATACATCGAGCGGCGGCAAGCGGCGCCGCAAGGGTCGTCGACACCTCATTGCTAGCCCACCTGAAGTGGGCATGTGTGGAAGATTACCACCGGGCATTAGCAAGCTATGGCTGAAGAAGGTCGCGGGAGAAGGGGCGGGGGGCGACGGCAAGCGTATGGTGGCGGAGCGGTATGTCTTAGCGTGCGTCGTGGGGAACGGGTGAGTGTTCGCCGTTGCGATACGTTGGTTGTGTAGTGGACTCACTTGGCGTCGTGTCCACAGGATCAGTGGGCAGTGGATGACTGCGAACGAGATGGCGCAGGAGTTCGCTGGACTGCCGGAGCGCGTGGCGCCGCCGCCTGGGCGACAGAAGAGCACGGCGCTGAACTTGTACCTGCCTGAGTGAGTGCTCAGCATGGACTGTCGTCAATCACGCACCTTCTGACGCCGTCACCCAGACACCACCACGTCGAGAGCGTTCACTTCACCTCGGCCGGTGGCAAGGACCTCCACGTTGGGCTGGCGGTCGTACAGACACCTCACCGGGAGTATTTCATCCTGCGCGATAACGGGATGCAGGTCGGGTGCGAAGAAGAGGGCGTTGCGCCGGTGTGGCAGGAGGTGCTGGGGTGCGACGCCAAGGGGCTTTCTACATGAACGGTGACGCGGACGCGTGAGGCGAGGAGGAGGGTCAATTGGCCGCCTAGCTAAGTGACAGTTCGCGGTGCACACCCTTGCACACCTTCGCTGTCTCACTTTCCCTGCCTCGGCATGTATATGCCGCTCCGCCACCGTAGGACATCTGACAATGCCCTGTCGACTCTGGCCCTACGAGCCCGCCCTTACGCGTTCGGGGCGGACATCACGTATGTATGATTTGGCCGACGCCGTCAGCTGAGACCAAGTCCCACGGACTTGGCTGCGATCTGACCTCGAAAGCGGCGAGAGCCCGCTCGATAAGCGTCGTGCCAGCTTCTCTGACCGTAGTTAATATTTATTGAGGTCTGTCGCCAGTCAGATAGAGTTGTTCTGTAGGCGTAGGCGTGCTGTATAGAGAAGCTTCGAAGCCGAAGAAATGACGACAGTGCGTCTGCTCGCTTCCGATTGGGCGACCCCGCGTGTGCAGAGAAGCATGGCAGGGCGCCAGAGGAGCGATCAGGGACGCGGTGGCAGTCAAAGTCGCAGCCGATTCGGTCCCCGGCTGTAAGAAATCGTCGCAGGAATCACGGACTCCCATCACTCCCGCCACTACTATTCAACCATGAATGCCCCGCACGTCCCCCCGCATCCCCCGCGCCCCCACCAGCCCTCCCTGTCCTTGACCCACGACGACGACGACGACGGCCCCCGCGATGTCTCAGCAGCGCAAGTTGAACGAGCTCCCTATCCCGTTCCCTCCCAACGCCGACTACAACAAGCAGTCCGTTGCTCTTCCTGGCACGGAGCGTCCTGGGCAGACCGGTGAGCCTCCTGTCCTGCGCGTCGTGCTTTGGATAGGTGTTGATGGGTATATGCGTCGCGCGAAGCTATCTACCGCAACTGTGAGTCGTCGTGGCATCCTGGAGCTGTAGGCGCGTCCTGACGATCCGTGTTAAACAGCAATCTACCCCTTTGAGACCATTGACACTCCCGGCGTGCTCACCAACCTCCTCCAAGTCTTCGACGAGGGCTACCGGAGGGCCAACGGGGGCGACTTCCTCGGCCATCGACCGGTCCTCTCGAAGAAGCCACTCAAGTACGCGAACCACTACGTATGGCAGACATGGCCCGAGGTCGACGCGCGTCGGCGCGCGGTGGGAAGCGCCTTGCACAAGCTATTCCAGACGAAGGAGCTAGTCGGCGGGCAGTACGAGACGGTCGGGTTGTGGAGTAAGAATTGCCCAAGTGCGTACCTATGCTCAGTCCGTGGACCATTCCTCGCAGAGTACCCACGCGTTGGGCCGATATATAGACTGGCTTCTCGTCGATCTCGCTTGTCAAGCTTATAACAAGGTTACTGTCGCGCTTTACGACACTCTTGGCGCTGATTCAGTTGGTACGCTATATCATCCTAGACCCAACGCTCTCGCCGCTGACCCGTTCTGCAGAATATGTGTACGCATATAGTCACTTCACGAGACAAATGCACCTATCTTACGGTGAACGCGCTCTAGCATCGACAACGCAGATCTGAGCGTCGTTTTCGCTGCGCCCGAACACTTACCCTTCCTTCTGACCAAAGCGGACAAAGTCCCCATGTTGAAATTGGTCGTGTCACTCGAGGCATTGGACGACGACCAGAAGGGGGTCCTCTCCGCGTGGGCGAAGTCAAGAAATCTCAAGTTCATGGACATCGCTGAGCGTGAGTATATGCATGCTCTGCGGGGTCGTTCCACTTGACCCATCCATTGTGCAGTGGAGGAGCTCGGCCGCGCAAACCTGATTCCTCCCATCCCCGCGACGCCCGACACAATGGCCACGATATGTTATACCTCGGGTACCTCCGGCGTGCCTAAAGGTAAGTCAAACGACTTTGAAGGACATTCTGTCCGGTCCCCGGTATACAGCGTTGCCTAACGCGATGCCTACAGGTGTCCTTATCACCCACGGGAGCATGGCAATGGCAGTGTACGCATTCCAGCACTCCCTCACTGTAGAGGGGGACAGAACAGTAATGGGCTTTCTCCCCCTAGCCCATATCTTCGAGGTATGCTGCCTGTCCCAGATCTCGCAAGCACGACATCGCTTACAATCTGCAGCGCACTATGGAACTAACCACAGTAGTGAACGGGAAGCGCATCGGCTACGCTACCGGCGACCCGCTACGCTTCCTGGAGGACATCCAGATCCTCAAGCCGCACTTTGTTGCGCTTGTTCCCCGAGTACTGAACCGCATATATCATTCCGCAATCGTTGCAGGCGATGCACCTGGATTGAAAGGTGCACTGTTCCGTCAGGCAGTCTCCACGAAGTTGCATAACCTGCACACGACGGGGAAGATGACACACCCGCTGTGGGACAGGCTGGTGTTCCGTAAAGTATGTCACTGCAAATGTGTCACCATATCGCTCTCAAGTCCGACTGACCTTGCCTCGTCCCGTCCCGCCCCTAGGTGAACGCAGTGCTCGGTGGACGATTGACTTTGGTCGCATGCGGATCAGCGCCGTTCAGCAAGAACATCGCCGAGTTCCTGAAGGTGGCGCTCCTGGCGGACATCATCGAGGGCTATGGCATGACCGAGAACTGCGGTTGCTGCACGACGTGCTGGCCGAACGATCCCACGTCTGGAGGCACCATCGGCGGTCCCCAGGCCATTGCGGAAGTCAAGCTTATTGACGTGCCTGAGCTTGGGTACCGCTCGACGGACAAGCCGTTCCCTCGCGGCGAGCTACTCATGCGTGGAGCGCAGCGGTTCTCGGGGTACTTCAAGGGTAAGCACAATCCTCCACTTCCATGGCCTGTGGCCCCTTATCCTCGGCCTCGCGCTGACATGACATGACCACTGTCCTGCCCGCAGACGAGAAGAAGACACGGGAGACGATCGACGAGGACGGCTGGCTGCACTCGGGCGATATCGCGACGCTCGACGCGCAGGGGCGCTTCAAGATCATCGACCGCGTCAAGAACGTGATGAAGCTCGCGCAGGGCGAGTACGTCGCGCTCGAGCACCTCGAGAACGTGTACTCGACGTGCCCGCTCGTCGCGCAGCTCTTCGTCTACGGCGACTCGCTCCAGAGCTACCTCGTCGCCGTCGTCGTGCCGGACCCCGTCCAGCTCGCCGCGCTCGTCCAGCGCGTGCTCAAGGAGACGGTCGACCCGGCGGACACACAAGCGTTGCAGCGATACGTACAGAACCCGCGGATCGTCGATGCGGTGCTCACCGAGCTTGATAAGGAGCTTAACGTCCAGAAGCTCAAAGGGTACGTGCTAGACTCCTACGCGTCCTCTTCGGGTCGCGGTTAGCTCTGGCTCGCAGGGACGTAAATGCTGACCGAGTTGACGCACGCAGCTTCGAGAAGGTCAAGCGGATACACCTGACGCTGGACGCCTTCACGGTCGATAACGAGTGCCTGACCCCGACGCTCAAGATCCGCCGGTGAGTAGTCTGTTCGCCGTTTGCGGTTCGAGCGGTCGGAGAAGCTGACGGGACTGCGGCGTGGACAGGAAGGAGACGTACCAGAAGTTCAAGCCGTACATCGATGCGCTCTACACGCTCCCGGACCCCAACGCCAAGTTGTAAGCTTGGCTGCGCCAGTTATGCTGCGCACTCTACTTAAGCTGGACGATCTACTGTTGTACTATTATCATGTAATTACACGACTCTTGGACTGCGACTCACGAGCTAAAGACTTGCTTCGCATTGATGCCGCGAGAGCACGAGATGAACAGAAGCGGCTCGCATGTCGGTCGTATATCACAAGTAGTCAATACATTCCTCTTTGTCCGTTACTCCCCCCTGCTGGGACCTACGCAGCCCCGAACACATTCTTGCTGTTCGTCAGCTCTGCGCCGAGCTTGTAGCCCAGCACCCTGTCCCAGTCGAGCTTCGAGCGCGTCATCGGCAGCGCGCGGCGGAGGCCCTTGAACGTCTTCTCGCTCATCTCCGCGTACGCGTCGTTCAGCGACGTCTGGTACTTGCCCTCCTCGGCCTCGATGAGCGCGAGCACCTTCGACGCGGCCGACGCGCCCCCGGAGGGGCTGATCGCGGGCGGGAGCGTGAGCGAGACGGTGTGCGTCGTGGAGAGCTGCACGTTGCCCTGCTCGTAGTAGTGCACGTTCACGAGGATCTTGCCCTCGAGCGACTTGGCGGACGTGTCGACGGTGTATTGGGAGCGCCAGCGGCCAGACCTTATCACAGACAGATGAGGATAAACGTTTGAGCGAGATTCTCATTCACGAGAGACGCACCAGTAGTTGCTCGAGTTGTACTTGTTCGCGACGATCTGGACGATGTATCGGCTACTGGAGCCTTGTGTCGGGAACACGGAGACGACCCCATCGTGATAGTGGGCCTGGAGGTACGCTAGAGAGGCTGTCTCCAGCGCGGCGCTGTGCTCGGAGTCCTCAGTCGGCAGAATAGCGAATGGGATAGTAGAAGGCTTTACCGGAATGGCTCTGACTCCGCATCGGGCTCGACGGGCTCAGGATCAGAGGTTTCCTGTAGACCGTCCGTGCATGTAAGGGATCGGGTAGAGAAGACAAGGGGTCGGGGGACGCACCAGGCTGAGATGATCAAAGCGGAAGCTTGTCCTCGACCGCGGGTCCCAGTACCTGTCCAGCGACGCCTCCCCATCCGCCTCCTCACTCGAGCTTGGTATCCTCGCCGCGTCGCTGACGATCGACTACCAGTCCAACACGATCCAAGTCACTACCCTCCGTTCTGCGCTGCGTGCACCACACACCACATGTACACAAAGCACTCACCTGGTGCTGGTGCCCCGGGACGTCCGCGGTCGTGAACTGCGTGGTGTTGTACTCTCTCAGCGCGGGCAGCACGCCGGCCTGCAGCGAGTCGTCGTCCGAGATGATGTTCCGCACATCTGGCGGGATCGGGGCGGTTCAGCTCATGCATGGGCCTCTGCAGCTGCAGGACGTGCCGCGCGTGGAACAGGGGGTAATTACCATTGAGCACGTCGTTGATCTCTCCGGGCGGAGACTGGAGAAGGAACTTGGAAGCAGCTTCAATACGTTCTGCGGCGTCCATGGCCAGAAAGTTGGGTAGTGGGTAAGGGGAGGAGGCGAGTATTTCAGGACGATAGTACTTACGCGCGCTTTCAGCGTCATTATCCAGCTGAACAAAGTTACTTACTCAGGCTTACTTGAGCCACTTACTGTACCTCCTCTTCACTCACCACCCACATACTTACTCACATACTCACTCAGTCACTCGCTGAGCACACACTCGTAAGTGCTCAGAATGCCCGAGAGGCATCAGAGTCACTAACTGCACACACACCAATCCACAGACTCGGAGCCTGTAGATAACCCTCCGGTCATGCCGACGAGCTAGTTGTCTCATGACCACGCGCAAGCACATAAGGGCTGACCTAAGCACTGCAGCAGGATGGCCCAGGACGCGCCGGCTTTTACTGCCAGGACAGTATAAGTAGTACCTCCCCTTCGAATCCGACCGCAGTGTTCTCAGGTAAGTGAGCAGGCAATTCTTGTTCGTTGGAGCGAGGAGCATCCTCATTAAACGGCTGTCAAGCCTCATGCCAGGATCGCCTATCGCTCTTCGCAATAGCGACGTATGGCACCTCATACTATCTATCGTTAACCGGAAGACCAGGTTAACTTTGACGAAGACGTGCCACAGTCTAAACCAACTCGCAGCGCCGTACCTTCTCGGAGATGTTGTCCTACAGGGACTCGGGCCAAGGAAGTTGGAGTCATTTCTCAAATTCATAGCTCCCCGGGGTGACGATGAAGAGTCCGCGTATCGCCTACGCTCCTTGCGTGGTCTTTCTCTCGAGATTGCCCATCCTCCTCCCAGCATCGACGTGCTGCTTTCCCTCTTCACCCGGCTGCAGCAGCACGCTATCAATCTCACCCGTCTCCGAGTCAGTGTCACCGATATGGCAGCCGCGCTGTTCAACCCTGAAGCCCCTCGTCTGGGGGAAGGGATTGCGTCGCTTCAATATATACGGGATCTGGACCTAGATTTCCCCCTTGTCATGCTCTACTACGACATACTGCATACAATGCGCTCGCGCCTAGTGTCCGTCAAGTTGAGTCCCCGCGCGCAACCCATAAACCCCATACCGCTCCTCCTGCATTCTCAGGAGACTCTCGAGAGACTCGACACATCTCTTCCATGGCTTGGTGACGGTCCATGCTTTCCCCATGTGCGCGACCTGACCATAGAATGCCTCGCGATGCCGAGCACTGCGCACCTCGTCGGGACTTTCCCGAACCTCCAGGCTCTCCGGGTTTCCTCCCGCACCGAGAGCACCGAGACGTCGAGATGGCACGAAGACTCGTTCCCATCGCTCGGCCTTTTCCACGCAAGCCTCCACGAAATCTACATTCTCGGGATCAGGCACCGTCTCAACAGTCTCAAGATTCACATGCGGCATTCTCTGGACGTTCCCGATTGCGTACAGTTCTGTCGGAGACATCTCCCTCACGTCTCTCGTTGGTCATTGGCCAATTGGTGGGCGGTCAGTGCTTGACGAACGCCGCCTTCGTCTCGCTGTTTACTCAGTCGCTACTCCCAAGATTGGTCATGTTGGCCCTTGACTGCACTTGGGGGCCGGGTGAGGAGCATACCACAGGCACGGACGCCATTGAGGTGAGCCGCCAACGCATATCATATTCGTCTCTATTGTTCTCAGTTTGCCTCCGACACCTAACTAATTTGACTGTACTATAGCATGCCCTGACAAATATTGTGAGGAATGCGCCAATGAAGACGTTCAAGGTCGTGCTGCAGCTCCAGGATCTGCGGTACCACACCAGAGGGGACCTTGGGCAAAATCTTGACGTGTGGGACGCTGAGGATGTGGCCGACCTCTTGCTTCGTCGTCAGCCATCCCTCCTGTCCGCGAGCATTGAAATCGCAGTTGATCCTTACACCCCGAACAAGGCGAAGATGTGGCGTCCTAGTGCAGGCCATGGATGACGACCGAGTCACGGTCAACATGAGGCCCATAGACGACTGCAAACTACTGTATTTCCTTGCAGCCTACCGCAGCCCACATCCCGCCATGCTACCTTCAGGATGAACAGCGGCGCATACTCCCAAAGTTTATACCCCATCTAGTCCTCCGAGTCATTTATTAGTACCAATAGCGATATCCATCTGCACGTTCAACACTGAAATGTGTGGCCTCCCAAGCCAAAGCCTAAGTAGTTTGCGAAGTCGTGACCCAAGCGTCCGAGGTCAAGGCTTTCGCATTCCAACGCTGGCAAGGTCCCTCTTCGTCATGACACACTCAGATTCAACCACAAATTCACCTATGTAGACCAGCAAGGTATTAGACTCACGCCATTCGCGCACGTACTTATGCAGTAGTGTTCGAGCCTGTAATTGTCATGTCGCCCATGGTCTTGAACCGGTCAAGGCGGGAAAATCTAAGAGAGACTCTCAACTCCCGGCTCAGGGGATCAACGCTACCTACAGTAGTACACAGATACTAGTTTAGCAGTTGTTCGAGAACATATTGTGAGCGGAGCATGTACTAGGGACGGACGGACGACATCGCGATCACACAGTAAAACACCAGCAAGACTAGATATCACACGGCGACTCCAAGTGAGTGGCCATACTTCAAACGCGCACGCTCAAGAACTAGTACGCCGCAGTGCTGCGTCGACTCAAAGCTCCGTCAGTCAGATACGAGTTCATCCGAGTTCGACTCGCCATCCGCAGAAACATCCCCATCTTCACCCGAGTCGAAGTGAGGCTCGTCGCAGTCAGATCTCCCGTCGTCCGAATTCCTCTCGAGCTCTACGGAGTCGCGAGATGTTGGTCTGAGACCTTCGCGGTCCTTATAGACGGAACTGCGTCCAAAAGGCGATCGGCAAGTGCTTCTGCATTCATCGGCGGTTGAGCAAGATACGACCAATCAATGCGCAACTTGAGCGCGTCCACTTCAGTGGATGCCATGGCTTCGCAAAACGCAGCCTAGGGGTCGGTTGTCAGCTAGACTTGCTCTGAAAGCACGTCATACAGTTGATGCACTCACCAGAAATCCCTCCACATCGTAATCACGGTCGCCTGGAGTCCTGGTCAAGCGCACCTTGCACATCTCCACGACCTCGAACTCCTGTAATGAGCACAGCGACAAGAGACCCCTCGCGAGCTCCGGCAGTTGCACATGCGAAGGACACCAGATGCGGATCGTGAGCTGCGTGGGTCTCGTGTCCATGAATACGGCATGGAGCATGTCGAGGTCGAAGCTCTCATCGGGGTCGTCGTCATTCCCGACGTCAACGTGCGATACGTGACAAGTGAGACCGAGGACAAACAACATGGACAGTGACCCCTTGAAGGAACTCAGAGAACGCCACGACCCGTATCGCTGCTGGTCGCTGATGTTTATCAAACGCTGTCGCATCCTCGCCTCGTCCTGCGTCTCTACAGGATTGCCAAAGTGCACACGCAGTGCAACATCGGAGGTCGATATAGAGGATAGATTCGGGAAGGCCTGGACGAGGTGCCATGTAATCGGTAGTGCGACATATGACAGGGGCAGTTTGTAGAGAAAGGGGAAGCGTGGTGGAGAAGGCGAAGATGCAACGGCTGTCCACCCGAGGGAAAGAGTACGGAGCGAGTTCTGGGAACTCGCGAGGGCCGCCACAGGGTCATCCTCAATATCGCGCGAGAGCTCCGGGTCGAGGGCGATGTCGGCATGGAAGAGGCGAGATTTGAGACCTTATAACATGAGCATCGTGTGGTCAGCGGCCTGCGTAATTGTCACGGTGCGAAGGGTGTTGAGGTTCGAAATTGCGAGGGCAAGTTCGGGATCTGCGGAGAACAACGATTCTCCCTCGTCCTGGTCGATGTTCAGCCGGACTAAGCGGCGCGCGAGCGGAGCAAATTGTGTGAAGAAACTCTTGAGAGTGGACGCGAAAGCTCTCTCCTTGTCTGGATCATAGTACGAGCCTAACGAGAGGCCCTCGAGCCAATAGAGACGGCTCGCTGTCAATGGGGCCTGCTCCCGGGCATATAGAAAAAGCAAGAAGGACGTTACTTGCTCTACACTGGTCAGATAGGGATCTTGACAGAGCAGATACCTCGCTCCCTCGCCGTTGAGCGTACGACATGTCCGCATGACGCGTGAGACCGTGTCTCGAGTGGAGAAGGCCATGACACGGTGGACGATGTCTACGTTCAGGTCAAAGTCGTCCATCTAGAGGCAGGAGCTGCTGCGTGAGCTTTCGCAAAATGGAAAGGCATATCGAGAGCGCTCACGTCGAGTTTGTGGAGGTCAAGTTGAGAGAGCAGAGGAGCACGGGAAAGAGGCCTGCCAGATCATTAGCAGCGGACCTCCAAGACCATGTGTAGAGAATTTTCCTCCGTCGGGGCGAGAAGTGAGTCTTACGGCAAGATACGTCTTGCGGCAACCGTTCCGATAGTTGAGCCCCGAGCCACGAACGTAATATATGGCAGGATCTCGGTCGAAGCTTAATCACAGGAAGAGCGCGGAGTCATTCGTACCTAGAGCACTTCGGTCAGAGTCCCGTTTGGATTTTCGGCCGCCATTTATATCCGCAAAGCCACTTTGGCTTGGAGTTCAAACGTTCATGGATGACATCGAATAGAGACCTTCTGTCACGACCGTAGGCCACCGTGCTGGGGAAGACCAATGACGAAAGGGCGGAGGAGAAGCTTGAATGATTCTCGCAAGACGAGCCGCGATAGAATCAAGTCGAGGTTTATCTTGTCCTTCAATAGCATCTTCCTTTGGCAGTATGAGTCAGTGTGCTGCAACGATAACCTGTCGCGGCTGAGAAGTTCAGAAGTCAACGTACCTCAACTGGGCGCCGCCAGGGCTTTTGTCACTAACCCGTTAGTAGGCCTGTACCCCTCACCGCATGTGATCTGTGAGCCCACTGACTAGGTCACCCACAAGTGCCGTGCTCCCACTTCTCACCGCGAAGCAGCGCATGCCGGCGCAGAACGACTGAATGTCGACCAATGCGGAGGTCGCGTGCCCGGACCCTGCTGTTCCAGTCGCTCGCAAATCGTACGCACGGGCATCCGGACGTTCAATCATGACGATACAACCCTCGTCTCGCTGACAACCAATAGGAGTGAAGCTAGAACGCTCCGCCGAGTCTAAGCGTCGCAAACCTCATCGACTGCAAGTCTGCTCCCCTTCACCCATTCGCCCGTATCCCCTGCTCCAGCAGGTTTCCACACATTGACAGCATACCGATGGTTTACGCCCTGAAGCCTTGGGACACACGTCAGCCTCCCGCA
Source organism: Cerioporus squamosus (assembly GCA_022592435.1). NCBI lineage: Eukaryota > Fungi > Basidiomycota > Agaricomycetes > Polyporales > Polyporaceae > Cerioporus > Cerioporus squamosus. The sequence continues at coordinate 74,476 of JABYQS010000089.1, read as the reverse complement.
GCCGCCTGTCTTCGCCATCGGGATGAGGTAGAAGACCTCCTTGACGCGCGAGTGCAAGAGCGCCATGCTGCACATGATGCATGGCTCGTGGGTCGTGAAGAGCGTGAGCGATGTCAGGAGATAGTGAGCGCCGTTGCGTACTTCTCCCTCCGGATGGGACTCAGATGAAGAGCGAGGGGAGATGGAGTGGGTGTGTGGTTTGGAGAGTGCGGCGGAGACTTGATCGAGCGAGGGTGTAGGAGCGTAGATAACCGGGGTGAGTTGCGGTGGAAGGGATAAGGGCGTGGCAGCGGATGCAGGGGCTGATGCAGACGAGGAGGCGCGTAGCTCCCCAACAGCGCGGACGAGGTTGATGATGGAATGTCGTAGAGGGTGGCAGGCGCACTTGCGGGTGTCGTGCGCGCTGATGGGGTCGGACATGCGGGTGGCGATTTTGGTCTCCTCGTCGTACGGTATCGGGACGTAGGCAGCAATTGGTAACTATCGAGAGCCTGAGGTCAGCTGCGTTTCGTGTTAGATACGACAAGGTCGACAGTACCTCGCCTTCAGTTCTAGCGTGTCGAGCTACCTGGACAACCTGCTTCATAGCAGCACAGGCCCAACGTACCTTGCCCCTCGTCCACGGCTCAGGTTCGAACTTCTTGCGCGGAGCGTATATCGTTGGCCAAAACGACGACTTGAGCTTCAGCGATGCCATCGTCAGCGCGGAAGATCTGGGTACGGGGATAACGTATGGCGATGGGAGTTCTATGTACTCGGGAAATTGGGGCGGATCAGGGTGTTCTCGAGTCAGGATGAGCACCATGCTCATCTTGTCGTCGAGCTTGCGGATGCGCTTCAGATGTGCCATGGATGGAGTGTCAAAGCCGCTTTGCTTCAGCCACCTGCGCACATAGATCGGTCAGGAGAAAGATAAGACTGCCTGTTAGCAAGTATGGGACGTACTTCAGCATTACAGCCGCGAGCCGGGGATCTGGGAGATCGACCACCCACGCGTCCTCTGCCGCCAGAAATCGTCAAACGGAGCTCAACTTCACCAAAGATGTCTCACCTCTTCGCACCGCGTCCATCTCTTCCTCCTCTTCGTCTTGCGGGGTAAGCTTCAGCCTCCTGAACGGCAACTCCTCGTCTGATACGACCTGCTTAGGATCGCCCTCGTCGAACGAGTCAAACATAGCATCTAGCTTTGACGGCCCTTCGCCCTTGTCGTCTTCATCGTCCACACCACTACTGGGAAGCGCGCACCACGGGTCGTCCGGCGAGTCATCCACGAGCTCCGAAGACGGCTGCGACCTGTCCGCGGCATCGACGGGGCCGAACCAGAGCTTGTGGCCATATAATATACACAGCTCCTCATCCGGGAGCACCCTGCGCGAGGTCACGTAGCGTATGGACTCCGTCGCGGGATCGATCGAGTACGAAACGTTCGGTCTCTGCGAGTGGTTGAACAGCGAGCCTGCTCATCGACAACGGTACCCGGCAGCTTGAGATGAGATGAGCTCGGACTTGACTCGAGCGGGCGAGACAGACGTACCGAGTCCGAGAGCGAGGGCCATCCGGCCGTCCCGCCATACAAACGTGTAGTGGTCGAGCACGGTGTGCTTCCCGTGTTCTGCGTACTCTCTGGCTGTGAAGAGGAGGACTGGGCTGACTTCGATCAAGGTATGTGCGGGAATCTCGCGAGAAGCTGGCAAGCCTCGCGTTCAGTGCGCGTGTATGCAACATCAAGCTTGCATGCCCACCGTATACTCCACATCCCTTTCCGTCGGTATACTCGATGCGAAGTCCGCTGCTGTTGAGGTGCTCCGGGGCTTTCGGGGTGCTTGTTGACGATCCTGTCGCGGGAGTGCCTTCCCTCATCGATATTCGAATCTCGCGCTTTCGGAAAATGTATTGTTGGGAACGAGAGAGGATGCGCAGGCTCAAGGCAGAGGAGGAGGAAAGTCAATTCGGCTACTCGAATACAGGAATCGCAGAGATGAGTTCGCGGAAGAGGAGAAAATCAGTGAGACGCCCGTCGGCGTAAGACGCGTCGTGACATCACGCGTATGTACCCGCGACGCGTCCAATGCCATGCCTCCGAGTCGCATACTCACAGCCATAGTGTGTTCTTGGGTATACACGGAACTGAAATACTACAGAGTATCGAATTACAAGGATATCCTTCCTGGTACCGTCCTGATCGCACATACAGATGGCACTCTCGCCGTCAGCTCGCGACATCCACCGGCAGATCGTCCAGCGAGCAATAGTTGAGCACCGTCCTCTGCTTCTTCTTCAATGCCTTCCCTGCCAGCCGCGTCGCAACGCACTTCCTCGGCCGCCTCGAGAGCTCCCCTCGCTGATCTTCGATCCTCTCCATCTTCTCGAAGATGAGCTCGATATCCCCATCGCGCATAGGCCTCTTGTCGCGCTCCATGTACGGCAGCCGCGTCAGAGGCACGCGCGGTGCGGACCTCTCTCGAACGGGCGGGGCGGGTGCAGGCGGGGGAGCGGGTCTGCTCCGGAACCGAGGCGCGACGTCGCCGTACAGGTCGTCGATGTTGTGTGGATCCTCTTCCGTCGGCTGTGTCTCCGACCGCGCAGCCGACTCCGGCTCAGTATGCTCATCTATGGCCATCGCGTCGACGCCGTCAAGTTCGGAGTCGCTGCTCAATGACAGCGGCACAGGTTCCGGAGCATTGGCCTTGTCCGTGGCGCGCAATACATACTCGATGGTGGGCGGAGGCGCAAGTCGGCCTTCCTCGCGCATCTTCGCTATGAGCACTCTGAATTGGGAGGTGGAGACGACATCGGCGGAGGGGGATGAAGGCGAGGGCGCAGGGGAGGAAGGCGGCGGAGTGAGAGTACTTTGGGGTGGATTGGCCGCACGAGATGTGCTGGGACCAGGAGGTATCGCTGGTGTGGGCGGGGGAGAGGGCAAAGAGAGGGCTGGCTCAACGAGCGCGTGGGGTAATTCTAGCGCATCTTGCTGGGGCCGAGGTGGAGGAGGCGGCGGGAGGGCCTGCTCCGGACTTGCCACTTTGTGTCCTTTGAGGGCTGGAAGAACAGACGGTCGGACTGAGCGATCCCGGCTCGCTTGTTTCGTAGCCTGAAGGCACAGGTGAGGTTGCATGACAAAGAGCATGTTGAATGACCTACACGAACGACTGCAGGGACGCTGGGGTCCGTCGGGATATTCCCACTTCCTGACTAACGAGGGTCGATGGTCAACAGCCACAGAACATTGTCTAGCACTCTGCTACGTACGGCGTAAGGTCCATGGGGTAATTCTGGCGCATCTTGCTGCGGTCGATGTGGAGGAGGCGATGCAAGGGCGTGCTCCGGACTTGCCGGCTTGTGTCCCTTGAGGACATTGTGTGGAGCCGGAGGCACAGACGGTCGGACTGAGCGATCCCGCGTCGTTTGTTTTGAAGCCTGAAGGAACAGGTGAGGTTGCATGTCAAAGAGTGTACTAGGTTACCTACACGAACGTCTGCACGGGCCCCGCTGGAGTCCGTCGGGATACTCCCATTTCCTGACTAGAGAAGGTAGATAGTCAACAACCACCAAAGATTGTCTAGCACTCTGCCACGCACGGCATCAGGTCTAGGTGAAATTTCCCTGTGTTTGCATCTCTCAATTCTCGAGCTTGTTCGACCGGCCGCGACGGGGGAAGTTGGTGCGGGCGTACACCCGTTGACGGTTGACCAACAGCCGGTGGAGGACCGTCTAAGATCACGATATCGTCATCGTCATCAAGGACTATAGGTGTCGGCAGGGACTGTGGGGGCTTGGAGGAAGATTGGAGAACGTGTTCACGCGAGAGAGACGGTCTCTCCGCAGGAGGTGCCGGCGAGGGACGAGTATCGGTCGAATGCTCGGCTTCGAGTCGCCTCTTCTTCGTGCACGTTCTGCACTGCCAAGACCGGAGACCTGCGTCGCGCTTTCCACCCTGGTCAGCCTTGAGACGGCGCATGATCTCATCCTCGGCCACGGGTGGAATGTGGCATGCTGCGTTGAAGTTGAGTTGGAGCGAGACGGAACCATCGAACGAGCGCGCCCAGGGAACTTACTGTGATGCCATGCGCGCTCGCATTTGCAGCAAGCCATGAGAAAGGCCGCGGCGGTATCATGACTCTTCTTGCACCGAAAGCAAGGAACTTTGGGTGGTTGGATGACTACCGCTGCGGCACTCATCGTTGCTCAGGACAGTGACGCGTTCGGATGGTCAAGATCAGAGTAAGGCAGCCTAGTATCAGTGGCGCAAGTTAAGAGATAGAAGAGAAGCCCGACTACACGCAGATATGGGGAGAAGAATGTGCATGGCGAAAGAGGAGGACAACTTCAACTTCAAGGACAAGGCGCGTCGACTGTAGTTCATGCCGAATTGGGAAGCGCGGATGGACACGCGCGCCTCGGCGCCTGTGCCTGCCTATGCGTCCGCGCGCTCTGCACACGAGGATACGAGCTACCCAAAGTACCAGGAAAGCGTTCCTGTGCACGCATACGAGCGCGCATCTGGTATGCATGATCATGGGGCGGACGAGGAGTCCGCCCAAGTACGCAGTCGCGCTGGCGAAACCGGATGTGGGCGCTAGCGCAGGCGAGACGTCATAAGACTCAGAGCCTTGGCTTAGCTAGAGGTCCGCTGTACTTATACACTGCCCTCTCTGTCTCCACCCCGACGCGTCTCCTGGACGGCCCATCTTTGCGCCTTCCGCTCAGTGCTAGATCGTCATGGCATCCGTCGCCAAGCCCCCGGAGGACCTCGTCGAGCTCGTCAAACATACCATCGCCACACACCATCACGAACGTCAGGCAGACAAACAGGAGCACCCCTCCACACCTCCGCTCGCTCAGCCCCCCGTAGTGCGTTCGCACCGCGTTTGAGTATGGCCTTGCAGCTGAAGACGCGCATATACCAGGATAATCCCATCTCATGGAATCGCAATCAAGCCCAGGATACTGCCCTGTCCAAGGACGACGCCCAAGAGAAGATCCTCCAGAGGGCGAAGGATGAGCACGAGAAGGCTACCAAGGGGGAGGAGGTACGTTCATTGGATTTGCGCGTGGTATATATGCGGACGACGTCGAGGACAAGCCCGTCGGCCTGCTGGACTTTCAGGTTCTAGCCCGAGCTTCCGCTTCCAGTCTTCTGCCCCGCGACCACTTCCACTCAGAGTTGTGCCTGTCGTGCGGTCGTGCGAACAGCGTGCGGAATAGAAAGGCCACGATCTTGGCCACGACTGTGTAACTGTAACACTGGTTGAAGTGGACGTCCGCCGACTGACTGTACTTCCACTGTTTCGCCGATTGACCTCTTCCGCTGCTATTCGTCTCAGTGCACATGAGCAGAAGCTGCGAGACCGTCCGGAAGGCGCAATTGCGAATCGCTCCTCGCAAACGCGCTTGCACCTGAATACGTCCGGGCTCATAGAGCGTCGCGACTCGGCTCTGCACCAAGGATCATCTCTACACGGGGTGGATGGTTCGTGTATCCACGACATCTTCTCATCGTCGCACTTTGTATGCTGGGCCCGCGCTGCCTACCTGTTTCTCGAGAGGCTCTGCCCATGCGTGACGATGCAGCTGGGAGCGCACGGACGAGAGCCCGTCGAACATGCATATACCAGCACAGCGGATATGTGCATGACGGTAGACGCATATAAGCGAGGAAGAGATAGTAGACGGGCGGATACGTGAAGTGTCATGCGTCGGTAGAGGGTTCGTCGGGCCCCGCAGAAGGTGTATGTGCATGCGAGTCTCTGCCTCTATGAGTGTGTCCCAGTTCAGAGAGGTGATCTCTCTGCCCTCATGCACCGTCTCTGGGTGGACACATATGCGGAAGTGCAGAAACGATGAAAGTCCAGGGCTTTAACGCTTCAACTTCCACATATCTCAATCTTGTCTCGTCGTACTGACTGTTCGGGCAGCAGAAACCGGAGCGTAGCCGCCCATGGGACGCAATACCAGCTGCTCGGAAGGAGGAGGTACGTTCGTCGGATTATCCTGTGTCTACTCAAGAATGTGGAGAGAAAGACTGTCGGTCGCGGGTCGTCTACGGTGCAGAACGCGTGAGCGACTGCGAGATTCAGAATCAGCATTGCAAATGGTCACGAAAGGGTCGGGGTGGTGGTAGTGCGGATACATCTTTCGCTCCTCGTCACGCTTTTCCGTGCGTGTTGACTGCCGCCGCAACGGCCCGATGTGCGCGCGGCGATAGGTGGCGACAGTCCACTGGACAGATTCTCTCTCTCGTATATCTGACTGGCTGACGAGATCATTAGCCTACTGCTTTCACTTCCGGTCTCACCACAATCCCGTGTCACGGCGTACTGACACATCTCGCAGAAACGGCCACAACATGAACACCCGATCCAAGGGTCACCAGCTTCTCAGGCCTCTCGTCCATCCTATACTGCCTCCAAGTCGTCCAACGATGACTACAGGTCACATCCGCGCCACGGCCTCTCCATCTCCACCTTCCGGTCTCCCCCTCCTAGTACTCCGCAACACAGAACCGGCCCTCCTCGATCCATTTCCTACAACTACTCCCTGTCCAGCGCACACGGTCATGGATTCTCCCCTACACCGTCGAGGCAAGGCAGCACGCAACTCGACTCGCACATAGACGAGGACCCGGACCGTGTGTTTGACTTCCCTCCTGTGAACTCTCCATTCCGAGGCGCACTCGAGTACGAGGACCCCGAACAGCGCGAACGCAAGCACAAGCGGCGAGAGAGCTACTTCCATGACGCGTTTAATCCGAAGAAGTGGCTTAGCGAGTCGCCCCGAGAGACACCGCAAGAGGAGCAGGCAGAGTTCGACTTCTCGCAAGCCGCGCGTACTGACAGCGGGCACCGGCGGGACGACAGTCACGACCAGGGGAGTCAAGCCGGTCCTTCCGGCTCGGCGTCGCCGCAGGGCCCGAAAACCCCTCGACTACGCGTGTCTAGATCAATGCCGCATATACAGCGTGAAGCCAAGTCACCATCAACGCCCAAGTGGGGCAGGTTGAGGTCGTTGCTTCCGCATATCGCGGGGCAAGCGAAGGCACATCCACCTGCCCCCTCCGCGGTTGCGCCTTCGAACGTCAACATCACGGACGAGCTGATCACTGGCGGTCTCGCGACGCTGATGCTCCGCTTGTGGTTTGAACGGGACGAGCGAGGGCATCGCAGGGTTCCCGCTCTGTTCCATCGTCTGCGCATCCGCGTCAGTGACAGCTTGCACCCGCTTCACGGAAATAAGGCCGTGTTCCGGATCGAGTGCGAGTACGCGAACGGCGCGGTGCGCTGGGTCGTCTATCGCCAATTGCGCGAGTTCCTCTCTTTGCATGGCCACTACACGATCTCTAATGCATATAATCGTAATATTGAGAACTTTCCCGAGTTCCCCCTGACGAGTAAGTGCCTCCTCGGTTCGTGTCCCGCGCTAGCTCTGACTAGATCACAGCTTTACCTTACTTCAAGTTCCTGAAGGAACGCGGTAGCGACGTCGGGCGAGCAGACTTCGCCCGCTTGCAACGCGAGACCTTGGAGAACTACTTGATTGGTGTTATCCGAGCTGTGGTACGTCTGACATAGGTCGCTGTCTCCTCGTAGCAGGACTGATTGCTCCTCAGATGTTCCACCCAACTGTGAACCGACTCGCGGGTTTCCTCGAGTTCGGCGCGCTCACCATCGCACTCGCTCAGTCTGGCGGCGCGCAGTACAAGGCTGGCTTCCTTCGTCTAGAAGGTGTTGCTCCGAAGAACGCGTTCGGACGGAGAGCAGCCGGATGGCGCGAGAAGAAGAAGCAGCGGTGGTGCGCTGTACGGGAGAGCTATCTCGTCGCCATGGAGGAGATGGGCGAAGTACGTGCAAGTTAAACATTCGCGTAGTGCTTGACTGACGCCTGTCACCAGCTCAATGTCTGGGATGTGTTCCTGATCGACCAGGACTTTTCCATCGAACGACCGACGCGCTATTATCGCCAGGGTCTCAACCTGTTCCACCAGATCGACGGAGGGTCTAGCGAGCATGCTCAGCAGGAAGAAGTCCCCGCGGGTGGCCGCAACAGGTCCAAGGTCGATCTGCCACGACCTCGCAAGCGTCATGAGTCTACTGTCGGCTCTGTCAAGAGCAGGCTTTCCAAGGTCTTCCACTTGGGCACCCAGAAGAGCCATCATCACCGCGAACATAGCAAGTCGGCGACGAACCTTCCAGCGGACGAGCACGCCCATTCTCAGTCTGACAGTGACTCGGACTCCTCGAGTGACTCGTCAGGACCGTCGACACGTCCGGTTACGCCCATGCTCGACCCCTCGACCAACACGAATCCACTGGACGCCAATGAACCCGGGAAGCCCAACAACGGCAAGAAGAAGAGGAGCTCCAAGGACGTGTCGAAGCACATCTTTTATGTCGTGAATTCGCAGACGCGATTGAAGCTGTATGCGAAGAACGAGCGGCAGATGCTACAGTGGATCGCCGCGTTCGAGCGCGTGGCGAGGGAGAGCCACTATACGGGCAAGAACCGGTTCGACAGCTTTGCGCCTATCCGATTGAATGTGGCTGCTCAGTGGCTGGTTGACGGAGTGAGTACACTTCAACGCAGTGAGTGTGGACATTCGCTGACTTCAGCATATCAGCGCGACTACTTCTGGAATTTGTCAAGAGCTATTCTACTCGCCCGCGAGACGATCCAGATCCATGATTGGTGGCTATCGCCAGGTATTGTTCTTGCACTGCCGTCGACGCGACTAGCTGGCTGACTTCTCATGTAGAGCTGCAGCTGCGGAGGCCGAACAAGGACCGGTATCGCCTGGACCGCCTGCTCGAGAAGAAGGCGAAGGAGGGCGTGAAGATTTACATCATCCTGTACCAGGAAGTGTCGAACAAGACGACGCCGACGGATAGCAAGTCAGTGTGGCATCTTGTCTAAATGATCTCATCTAATAAGATATCCTCAGTTATGCGAAGCAACGGCTGACGGCGTTGCATCCGAACATCATGGTTCAACGCTCGCCCTCGCATTTCCAGACTGGTACATTCTACTGGGCGCATGTGAGTTGTCCTAGTGGACGGCGTCGGGAATGGTGCTGAGGTTTCGTGTAGCATGAGAAGCTTTGTGTTATCGACCAAGCCATTGCCTTCATGGGCGGGTTGGATCATTGCTTTGGAAGGTATGTCTTGAACAGATTTTGTGGTCATCGACCATACTCAGTTCATTACCAGATGGGATACCCCCCAACACGTTCTCGTTGATGATCCCGACCCGGGACCCGATGGCCCTGAGTACATCTGGCCGGGCAAGGATTACAGCAACCCCCGTGTGCTCGACTTCCATACGCTCAACAAGCCGCATGAAGACATGTACGACAGGTCGAAGGTCCCTCGGATGCCATGGTACCGTGTCCACTCGCAGTAATTAGCTACGTACGCACGCTCACAAGCCATCGTTAGGCACGACGTCTCCATGCAGGTGGTTGGACAGCCTGCTCGCGACCTTGCGCGGCATTTCGTGCAGCGTTGGAACCACCTTCTACGGATCAAGAACCATTCTCGTGCTATGCCGTTCTTGCTCCCGCCTCCGGAGTTCAAGCCGGGCGAGTTGGCGGAGATGGGTCTGACTGGGACGTGTGAATTACAGATCTGTAGGTCTGCGGGGCCGTGGTCGATGGGCACGCCCGAGCGGATTGAGCATTCGATACAGAATGCGTACCTCAAGGGTGAGGGGGTCATATCTGGTGTTGGGTTGACCTTCGTGCTGACGAATCATGACATGCAGCGATTCAGATGTCGGAGCACTTCGTGTATATCGAGAACCAATTCTTCATCACCTCGTGAGTTGCTCAGCAATTCGCGCTTACAAGCTCGATGGATGCTGATGTGCGTGCAGGACGGTTGTCAACGAGGTCAAGATCGAGAACCGGATTGGGGACGCGCTTGTGCACCGTATCATCCGAGCGCATCGGGAACGCACCCCTTGGAAGTGCTGTATCGTCATCCCGCTTCTTCCTGGCTTCGCTTTCCCTGTCGACCACGGCGATGCTAGCGCTATCCGCATCATCCTCGAGTGCCAGAACAGGACGATCTCTCGCGGTCCCAATTCCATATTCGCTCGTCTCAGGAAGGAGGGCATCGATGTATGTCGTACCTTCAGCTCCCTCCGAGTGTCAATCTGACGGATCCCGTCTAGCCGGACGACTACATCACTGTTTTCTCCCTGCGCAACTGGGGCAAGCTTCGTGGGGACGTGCTCACGACTGAGCAAGTCTATATCCATGGCAAGGTCTGTATAGTGGATGATCGGCTTGCGATCATTGGGAGTGCGAACATCAACGAGCGGTCTCAGCGGGGCGACCGCGACTCCGAGATTGCTGCAGTTATTCGTGACACCGACATGATGGACTGGTGGGCTTCAGGAATTACTTCAGTCTCATACCATGCTGACGCGTCTCCACAGCACTATGGCTGGAAAACCGTTCAAAGTCGGACGATTCGCTCACACCCTCCGGCTGCGGCTCATGCGAGAGCACCTTGGCGTCGACGTCGACAGTCTGTACGAAGAGGATCTCATGGCGTCGGAGCCTACCAAGGAACCGCACGAACAGGAACACTGGGACCCGGAGGGCGAGCAGGAGTATGGCCGGGAGGGTGGCGTGACGCACATTGACAAGCATCACCAGCGCAACGCTGCCGGTGCGCTCTTCCATGATACGCTCGACGGCATTCAACAGGGTATGACTTTTTCGTTGGAACCAGTTGGTCGTCTGTCACTCACATCTCTTATTAGCTATCCATGCCACGGGCGAAGTCGGATCCAATGACACTGCGAAGGTGCTGCGGAAGGCTGGTGTCAAGGCTCGTGGATGGGATGCCACTGCTGGCGACCAGTACCTCGATGAGGAAAGGACAATGCCCACTCGCAGAGGAGGTAGGGAGTCTGGTTTCCCCAGCTCCGTCGTCCCGACGCTCGAGGAGAAGATCGTCGCCGAGAAACGTCCGAGGAACCCTGAGTCTGGTATACCCATCCAGGAGGTGTTGGAGGATGGGCAAGCCGGGAACGGTGATGTCCACAAGAACCAGAACGGACATGCGCAGAACGGTCGTGCGGAGGCGAAGGAGCATGAGCCTACCGAAGCTCGAGTTGAGACGGGGGAGCTGTACGGTGCTCCGGCGGATGCTTCTATCGACGCCTCGCACGACGACCAGCCGCCGCACGCGCGAGCGAGCAAGACCGACGCAGATTCGGAGGAGGAGAAGGCACCTGAGGCGCGCTCGACGTTAAGGAAGCACCTCACGGCGAAGCTTGGAAACAAGCAGTGGCAGCTGCCTACGCCTACGCCACATGTGGACCCGTATGGCTTTGAGGACCCGATCTGTGACGAGTTCTGGAAGGATACGTGGGTGGCGAGCGCTGTTCACAACGTAAGTGTCTTCGACTGGTCCATGCACGTCGAGTAGGTGTTAACGACAGGGATTTTAGACGGAGATCTTCCGCAAGGTGTTCCACGCTATTCCGGATGACCTTGTCACGACGTGGAAGCAGTACAAGGAGTTCGTTGTTCATCATGAGCGATTGAACAAGCCGGTACGTCCGTCCGCATGACTGAGCGTTGCTCTTTCTCATTGCCGTGCAGGTCAAGGACCACGATCCATTGGACCCTCCTCTCGCTCGCATGCCGTCCGAGGCTGCTGATGCTGAGGCGCCCGGACAAGCACGCATCGCTAACCACTATGCGAACGCCTCCGAGGATGCTCTTGCACGGGAGAGGGAGCACGCTGACGAAGAAGAGTCTGGGTCCGGGTCCGGGTCTGGGTCTGGGTCTCATTCGCAATTTCGCAACACGCCTGTACCTCCGGAGAGCCCGACGCCGCCGGTCAGTGGGAATGGGAAGGAGAAAGAGAAGGCGAAAGAGAAGGACAAGGACAAGGATAAGAAGCCTGGGGCGAAGGGGCCGAGGCCGTTTGACCAGGCCGAGAGGGAGGAGATGGAGAACCTCCTGCGTGAGCTGCGTGGTCATCTCGGTACGTCGGACGATGTTCGCATGTGAGATTGAGTATGCTGACTCGCACTGCAGTGCTGTACCCCACTCGGTTCCTCGAGGGTGAGGATGTCGCGAACAACTTCTTGTTCCCGTCTGACAGGTGCGTACTCATTGCATTGCCAGATACCGTGATGCTCACAAACGAACGTGCACAGAATGATGCCGTTACCCATCTACGACTAATATACCACCACTGCTGAGCCGCTGAGATACCACCGGACTTTGCTAGCACTTACCCCCTCGTTCTTCAAGCTAAGTACTCATCCCATACTCGCTTCACGGCCCTCTTGCTGTGAAAGTAACCTATTTCTTGTACTTTACTTTGTATCACGGACTGTTGCAATGGACATTTCTCTCGAACTCCTCATGCTCGCGTACTCACGAGCGTCCAGCACGCTTGTGGCGCAAGCCTTCGGAGACTGAAATGGGCGAACTCCGACTCACCAAGGTGCCACGTGACAAGCGCGCGTCAGCGTAGCTGGCGCGCTTACTGAGCAGTACTCAACTCTTGTCTCTCGTCCACGACGATGAGCTACCCTCCCAGAATGCCCCCTCCGCCTCCTGGCATGCGAATGCCACCACCGCCTCCTGGTATGCCCGGCATGCCTCCGCCGCCAGGGATGCCACCTCAGCCCGGTCTCGGTGAGCCTTCAAGCTCTCGTATGCCACCAGAGGTTCTCGCACAAAAATCCCAGAAATGGATCCAGATGCAGAAGAAGCGGTATGGTGAAAAGCGAAAAGGGGGCTTCGTGGATATGGGGAAGCAGGTACGTCGTCAGTGGAGCGTGTTGTATATGACAGGACTCACTTCTTGGTAGGATCTCCCTCCTGAGCATGTCCGCAAAATTATCAAGGACCACGGTGACATGAGCAACCGCAAATGGCGCAACGACAAGCGCGTTCACCTCGGTGCGCTCAAGTACGTCCCTCATGCGGTCATGAAGCTGTTGGAGAACATCCCTTACCCTTGGGAGCAAGTCCGCGAGGTGCCGGTTCTCTACCATATCACCGGTGCTATCACCTTCGTGAACGAGATCCCCCGAGTTATCGAACCGGTGTATCATGCGCAGTGGAGTTCGATGTGGATCGCTATGCGGAGAGAAAAGCGAGATCGTCGACACTTCAAGCGTATGCGCTTCCCACCGTTCGACGATGAGGAGCCTCCTCTCGACTATGGCGACAACGTGTTGGACGTCGAGCCCCTAGAGGCCATTCAGTTGGACCTCGACGAGCAGGAGGATGCCGCCATCTATGACTGGTTCTACGACCCTAAGCCGCTGCTTGACACTCCCCACGTCAACGGTTCCTCTTATCGCTACTGGAACTTGACGCTGCCCATCATGGCGAACCTCTACCGTCTAGGCAGGACTCTCCTCTCCGACCACACAGACAGCAACGCCTCCTACCTCTTTGACAAGAAGTCGTTCTTCACGGCGAAGGCGCTGAACATGGCCATTCCCGGTGGTCCCAAGTTCGAGCCACTCTACCGTGACATGGACACGTTCGACGAGGACTGGAACGAGTTCAACGACATCAATAAGGTTATCATCCGTCAGCAGATTCGGACCGAGTATCGCGTCGCCTTCCCCCACCTGTATAACTCCCTCCCTCGTTCCGTCCACATCGCTCCCTACCATAGCCCGAAGAACGTGTACATCCGCACTGAGGACCCCGACCTGCCAGCCTTCTACTTCGACCCCCTCATCAACCCTATATCCCTGCGCGGTTTCACCTCTCAGAACGCTCCCCTCGTTGCACACGAGGATGCTATCTTCGGTCCTAACGGCGCTGATGACGACGAGTTTGAGCTTCCTGACGAGGTTCAGCCGTTCCTCGAGGACCGTCCCCTCGAGAACGACATGACCGCCGACGCTATCGCACTCTGGTGGGCTCCTGACCCGTACAACCGTCGTTCCGGACGGATGCGTCGGGCGCAGGATATACCGCTCGTCAAGAACTGGTACCTTGAGCACTGCCCGCCTGGCCAGCCCGTGAAGGTCCGCGTCTCGTACCAGAAGCTTTTGAAGTGTTACGTCTTGAACGAGCTCCACACGCGGCCGGAGAAGGCGATGACGAAGAAGAACCTCTTCCGCCAGCTAAAGGCCACAAAGTTCTTCCAGACTACGCGTCTCGACTGGGTGGAGGCTGGTTTGCAAGTCTGCCGTCAGGGTTACAACATGCTCAACCTCCTCATTCACCGGAAGGTGCGTTCTGATGCATACGGTGTCATTGTGTTTTACCGACTCTTTCCTTCATTTTAGAACCTGAACTACCTCCACCTCGACTACAACATGAACCTGAAGCCGGTCAAGACTCTCACAACGAAGGAGCGTAAGAAGTCGCGATTCGGAAACGCCTTCCACTTGTGTCGTGAGATCCTCCGGTTGACGAAGCTCGTCGTCGACGCGCACGTCCAGTTCCGACTCGGCAACGTCGACGCGTTCCAGCTCGCTGATGCGCTGCAGTATATCTTCGCTCACATCGGTGCTCTCACGGGTATGTACCGTTACAAGTACAAGGTAAGCCTCCTGGGCGGTCTTCTTCACGCGATACAAGCTGACTCGGTATACTCGCAGCTCATGAGACAGGTGCGCATGACCAAGGACTTGAAGCACTTGATCTACTACCGCTTCAATACCGGTCCAGTCGGCAAGGGTCCTGGGTGTGGCTTCTGGGCGCCCGGTTGGCGGGTCTGGTTGTTCTTCATGCGAGGTATTGTGCCACTGCTTGAGCGATGGTAAGCCATCTCTACCACTTGGAGTGTTCGTCGGCTGATGTTTGTCCTAGGCTCGGCAACTTGCTCGCTCGTCAGTTCGAGGGACGTAACAGCAAGGGCGTCGCGAAGACGGTGACAAAGCAGCGTGTTGAGTCTCATTACGATCTCGAGCTCCGCGCCGCCGTCATGCACGACATCCTCGACATGATGCCCGAGTCGATCAAGCAGAACAAGGCGAAGACGATCCTGCAGCACTTGTCTGAGGCTTGGCGGTGCTGGAAGGCGAACATCCCCTGGAAGGTTCCTGGCATGCCCACGGCCATCGAAAACATCATCCTCCGGTACATCAAGAGCAAGGCCGACTGGTGGACGTCGGTCGCCCACTACAACCGTGAGCGTATCCGCCGTGGTGCAACTGTCGACAAGGCTGTCGTCAAGAAGAACCTCGGTCGTCTCACCCGTCTCTACCTCAAGGCTGAGCAGGAGCGCCAGCACGGCTACCTCAAGGATGGTCCGTACATCAGTGCCGAAGAGGCTGTTGCTATCTACACGGCGACTGTGCACTGGCTTGAGAGTCGCAAGTTCTCGCCGATCCCCTTCCCGTAAGTCCATGACATCGTCCACTGTGATTGTATGTTGCTGACTTTCAATGCGCGCAGTCCTCTGAACTACAAGCACGATACGAAGCTCCTCGTACTCGCGCTTGAGAAGCTGAAGGAGGCGTACTCTGTCAAGGGTCGTCTGAACCAGTCTCAGCGTGAGGAGTTGGCGCTGATCGAGCAAGCCTACGACAACCCGCACGAGTGCTTGTCCCGTATCAAGCGTCTACTCCTCACTCAGCGCGCGTTCAAGGAGGCTGGTATCGAGTTCTTCGACACGTACGACAAGCTCATCCCCTGCTATGACATTGAGCCTGTGGAGAAGATTACCGACGCTGTAAGTCGCGCTTCTCTGTTGGCACGTCTACGCATTGCTAACATACTCGCTTGTAGTACCTTGACCAGTTCCTGTTCTTTGAGGCAGACAAGCGTGGTCTGTTCCCCGCCTGGATCAAGCCCGCCGACACGGAACCGCCTCCGCTTCTCGTCTACAAGTGGTGCCAGGGCATCAACAACTTGACTGACATCTGGGAGACGAGTGAGGGCGAGTGCAACGTCATGATGGAGACCGTCCTGTCGAAGGTGTACGAGAAGATCGACCTGACGCTCCTCAACCGTCTCTTGCGGCTTATCTTGGACCATAACTTGGCGGATTATATCACGGCGAAGAACAATACCGTCTTGACCTACAAGGGTGAGGCCTTTTTGGATGATTAGTTTGAACTACTACTCACTCTTGATGTACCAGATATGGCTCACACGAACGCGTACGGTCTCATCCGGGGTCTTCAGTTCTCGGCATTCGTTTTCCAGTACTACGGTCTCGTGCTCGACCTCCTCATCCTCGGTCTTCAGCGTGCCAGCGAGATGGCCGGGCCTCCTCAAATGCCGAACAACTTCCTGCAGTACCGCGACTCTGCGACCGAGACCCGCCATCCGATCAGGCTCTACTCGCGCTACGTCGACAGGATCCACATCCTCTTCCGCTTCACTGCGGAGGAGTCTCGCGACCTTATACAGCGCTATCTCAGTGCGAACCCCGACCCGACGAACAACAACGTCATCGGGTACAATAACAAGCGTTGCTGGCCGCGCGACTGTCGTATGCGTCTCATCAAGCACGATGTCAACCTTGGTCGCGCCGTCTTCTGGAACGTCAAGCAGAGCTTGCCGCGGTCTCTCACGACCATCGAGTGGGAAGACACTTTCGTTAGCGTCTACTCAAAGGATAACCCGCAGCTCCTCTTCTCCATGTGCGGGTTCGAGGTTCGCATTCTGCCCAAGATCCGGACGCTCAGCGGCGAGCAGTTCTCGCTCAAGGACGCGGTGTGGAACCTTACGAACGAGCAGACGAAGGAGCGCACGGCTCAGGCGTTCTTGCGCGTCTCCGACGAGGGTGTCCAGCAGTTCAACAACCGTATTCGTCAGGTCCTCATGAGCTCCGGTTCGACGACCTTCTCCAAGATCGTCAACAAGTGGAACACGGCCCTCATCGGTCTCATGACGTACTACCGCGAGGCTGTCATCCACACAAACGAGTTGCTCGACGCGCTCGTCAAGGCGGAGAACAAGATTCAGACTCGTGTCAAGATCGGTCTGAACTCGAAGATGCCGTCCCGTTTCCCGCCCGTGGTGTTCTACACGCCGAAGGAGCTCGGTGGTCTTGGTATGCTTTCCATGGGTCACGTCCTCATTCCCCAGAGCGACCTGCGGTGGTCGAAGCAGACTGACGTTGGTGGTACGTTTTTTTTCTACTCATCGTCGCGTTATACGCTCTGAATCTTGTTGTCTACAGTCACTCACTTCCGTGCTGGTATGTCGCACGAGGAGGACCAGCTCATCCCTAACCTGTACCGGTACCTGCAACCGTGGGAGGCCGAGTTTATGGACTCTGCGCGTGTATGGTCCGAGTACTCGATGAAGCGGAAGGAGGCCAACGCTCAGAACCGCCGACTTACCCTCGAGGATCTCGAAGACAGCTGGGATCGTGGTATCCCGCGTATCAACACGCTGTTCCAGAAGGATCGTCATACGTGCGTCTATCCGAGATCATCTGTCGTCTTTCATTACTGACGTCGCATGCAGGCTTGCATACGACCGTGGCTGGCGTGTACGGACCGACTGGAAGCAGTACCAGCTCCTCAAGCACAACCCCTTCTGGTGGACGTCGCAGCGTCACGACGGCAAGCTGTGGCAGCTCAACAACTATCGTGTCGACGTCATCGCCGCTCTCGGTGGTGTGGAGGGTATCCTCGAGCACACGTTGTTCAAGGGCACATACTTCCCGACCTGGGAGGGTTTGTTCTGGGAGAAGGCGTCCGGTTTCGAGGAGTCAATGCGCTACAAGAAGCTCACGAACGCTCAGCGTTCCGGTTTGAACCAGATTCCCAACCGTCGGTTCACGCTCTGGTGGAGTCCTACGATCAATCGCGCGAACGTCTACGTCGGTTTCCAAGTCCAGCTGGATTTGACGGGTATCTTCATGCACGGCAAGATCCCGACGCTCAAGATCAGTTTGATCCAGATCTTCCGTGCGCACTTGTGGCAGAAGAGTAAGTTTCATCCACTACATCATCTCATGGTATTGTGTCTGATATGATCTTTCAGTCCACGAGAGTGTCGTCATGGACTTGGTAAGCAACTTCACTTTGGCATGGTCCACTTGAGTACTAACTCACTCGCCTTCTCCAGTGTCAAGTGTTCGATCAAGAGCTCGAGCCGCTCCAGATCGAGACCGTCCAGAAGGAGACCATTCACCCGCGTAAGAGTTATAAAATGAACTCGTCTTGCGCAGACATCTTGCTGTTCTCTGCCTACAAGTGGAACATCGCTCGGCCATCGCTTGTTACTGACGTGAGTACTTTAACACCTTGTTCAGCCAGTACATCTGACTCATGTGTTCATCAACAGAGCAAGGACGTTTTGGACGGTACTACCAGCAACAAGTTCTGGATTGATGTCCAGCTTCGTTGGGGCGACTTTGACACACATGACATCGAGCGGTATACTCGTGCCAAGTTCCTCGATTACGTACGTGGTGCCGTCCTTCTATCGCGAAGCTGAGCTAACATCTCTGTGCAGATCTCGGACTCCATGAGTATCTACCCCTCACCTACTGGTGTCATGATCGGCATGGATTTGGCGTACAACCTTTGGTCTGCGTATGGCAACTGGTTCCCCGGCCTGAAGCCGCTCATTCAGCAGGCTATGGCGAAGATCATGAAGGCGAACCCTGCGTGCCACGTCCTGCGCGAACGTATCAGGAAGGGTCTGCAGCTCTACTCCTCAGAGCCTACGGAGCCGTACCTGAACAGCCAGAACTACTCGGAGCTCTTTTCGAACCAGATCATCTGGTTCGTGGACGACACCAATGTGTACCGCGTCACCATCCACAAGACGTTTGAGGGTAACTTGACCACCAAGCCCATTAGTGAGTCCATACCGGTAGCGTAATCCGTACATAGATGCTGACAACTTCGCAGACGGCGCCATCTTCATCTTCAACCCGCGCTCCGGACAGCTCTTCCTCAAGATCATCCACACGAGCGTCTGGGCTGGTCAGAAGCGTCTTGGACAGTTGGCGAAGTGGAAGACCGCCGAAGAAGTAGCTGCTCTGGTTCGATCGCTGCCCGTCGAAGAGCAGCCGAAGCAGGTCATCGTCACGCGGAAGGGCATGTTGGATCCACTCGAGGTCCATTTGCTCGACTTCCCCAACATCGTCATCAAGGGTAGCGAGCTTCAGCTGCCATTCCAGGCGTGCATGAAGATGGAGAAGTTCGGTGATCTGATCCTGGTACGTGCGGAGAATCAAGTAATCTTTATTTGGCGCTGACGCGTTCTTTCACAGCGTGCGACTCAACCGCAGATGGTCTTGTTCAATCTTTACGACGACTGGCTCAAGTCGATCTCGAGTTACACTGCGTTCTCCCGCCTTATCCTCCTCCTTCGTGGCTTGCACGTCAACAACGAGAAGGCAAAGATGATTCTGCGTCCGGACAAGAACACGATCACGGAACCGCACTTCGTTTGGCCATCACTGTCAGACGAGGAGTGGATCAAGGTTGAGGTCGCTCTCAAGGATCTCATCCTCGCTGACTTCGGCAAGCGGAACAGCGTCAACATTGCGTCGCTCACGGCCAGTGAGATCCGAGACATCATCCTAGGTCAGGAGATCGCTGCGCCCTCTGTCCAGCGACAGCAGATGGCGGAGTTGGAGAAGAGTTCGGAGGCCCAAAGCCAGGTCACCGCCGTCCAGACACAGACCACCAACGTGCATGGTGATGCTATCCAGACGGTCACGACGACGAACTACGAGCAGCAGGTGTTCAGCAGCAAGTCCGACTGGCGTGTCCGTGCCATCTCCGCTACGCACTTGCCCCTCCGTCTCCAGCATATCTACGTGTCGAACGACGACGTGAAGGATGACGCTTCATCGTTCACTTACGTGCTGCCGAAGAACATCCTCCGTGCGTTCATCACTGCAGCGGATCTTCGTACACAGGTCGCCGCGTACTTGTATGGTGCCTCTCCGCCGGATAACAAGCAGGTCAAGGAGGTCAAGGCGGTCGTCTGGGTCCCTCAGCGCGGGAACAACAACAGCGTCGAGCTGCCATCTCAGCTTCCTCGCGACGACTTCCTGCTGAAGGACCTCGAGCCACTAGGCTGGATCAAGACGCAGGCTCTCGAGCTGCCACACCTTTCGCCCACCGACGTCACTACGCAGGCCAAGATCATGGCGGAGCACCCCGAGTGGACTTCGTCGTCGATCTGCATTACCTGCGCCTTTACGCCCGGCTCGGTCTCGCTGTCGGCGCACACCCTTACCGTACCAGGGTTCGAGTGGGGCCGGAAGAACACGGACACGTCGCCCAACCCGCCCGGCTTCAACCCCAATATGTCGGAGCGCGTCCAATTACTGCTGTCGGATCGCATCCTCGGCATGACCCTGGTGCCTGAAGGCCGGGTCTGGAATTACGGCGTCGGGTTGACGCAGATGTGGTCCCCGAACCTCCATTACTCCGTCCAGCTGGACACGCCGCTCCTGTTCTGGGCTGAGGAGCATCGCCCGACTGCCTTCCTTTCGGTGAGTCTGCCTCGCGGGTTCTTGTGCTTTGCTTATCTAACCTTGCCTTCTTTCTTTTACAGTTCGCGAACCTCGAGACTGGGGATGACAGTGCTGACGTCGAAAATGCTCTCGCATGATTCTGTTTACGGTTGGGACCGGTTGTGCTTGTATCACATGTGTATTGTACGTACTCGTATCACGAAGTGTAATGTTCGTTGTTTTCTCGAAGCTTTCGTTGCTCATCTTGCGTGCCTGAGCCTGTTTGATCTCTAGACGGTTGCGAAGAGGTGCGACTCGCGAGCGCGATGTACGTATGCGCACCCTCATGAGCATGAGGCATTCGTGCTCGTCCAGCGAGGACACGTAACATGGGTACGATGTCGGGACATGGCTATGTACGTACGACGAGCCCCGAAGCGTCTGGTTGGAGACACGCTCACCGCGGGCACCTCGGCGAAGATAATCCAAAGCAGTAAGCCTTCTGGACTTCCAGACCTACACGATGGATCAAGGGAGAAGAGATGACCAGAAACATGTATGTGTATGCTCTGGAGAACGAAGCGAAGTATTCCGTGCACGACGGTACTGCGCGGCGCGCGCGATGCCCGTTGGACACGTCGTCGAGTGTTCTTCGTTGGGTCGCTTCCGCTGGGCGAAGCCCATATCCAAGCTGATTCAACCAACGACCATCGTGTCCCGAGCCAAGCAAAGTTTCGAGGCTCGCAGGTCTGAGTGCTGTGTTCCACGGCGGCCTTGCGCACCAAGCGCGATCCCGCGAACCGTGTGGGCGCTTCGCAAGATGATCGACTGGTAAGATGCTGGATCACTGGTCTCGTACCCAGACTATGTACGGGATGAGGTCGCACCCCACCACCGCACCTACCCGAACGTCTGGGGCAGTTTGATAGAGACCTCCTACCTCCCCCCCGTGGGAACTTTTCCGGGCTTTAGCGCCCCCGAGTCCTGAGGGCAGCGCGTCACAGATGGCCGTGTTTCTACTGAGATCTTCATATGTATACTCCCCAGAACATGACTGAGAGGTCGAGAGAACGTGCAAGAACATCAGGAGATTTTCTGAACCATTTGCTGCTCAGGAAATACTCCCCAAGTCGTTGGTAGGCAGTAGAGTAGTACTGCAGACAGGGCAGGAGGCTCAATACTGGGAGCGGCGCTATGGTTCTTGGTTCCAATCATGCCCAAACATCTCTGGCACGATCAGAGGTCTTGCGAGACTAGAATACAGGTGAATAACATCTAGACCAAGTGCAAAGTAGCTGCGAGGCGGTCGGAGCTCGTGGGCGCTTAAGCCCGGAAAAGTTCCCACGGGGGGGGAGGTAGGAGGTCTCTATCAAACTGCCCCAGACGTTCGGGTAGGTGCGGTGGTGGGGTGCGACCTCATCCCGTACATAGTCTGGGTACGAGACCACTGGATCACTATTGCCCAAGAGATTCCTGAGGCTTTCCAGTGGACATGTGCGTACTGTGGGGGAGGGCATCGGTTCGCGGACGGGTTATGGGGAAGGGCCTACCTGCCTGCCGTGTATGATGCACAAGGCGACGTAAGTACTCGCTATCGAGAGACCTCGAGGGTTGGATGAACACCCCAGCGCGGTGCGAGCCAACTCTGGCAGACTCTGGCAGCGCCACTGGGTCGATATGGATGTTTGCAAGTACTGCTTTGTGGCCCCATCTCACGCCATGGAGGAGCGCAATTCGAAGTCGCCTGAGGTCCTGTCCTGCTCTCCATTCATACTCGCTCAATCGTCCGATGCGGCTCGTACCTGCGTCGGCGTCGTGTGGTGCGGTGGCGCATACTGGTCTTGTTGCCTGCATGAAAAGATGATTGTGGACTCGTCTGAAACGGTGGTTGATTGCAGGCACGGTTCTGGATGGCGGGAAGGGCCAAAATTGAATAGACGCCTCGCGGAGGAATCTCAGGCTGGGATCTGGCGGTCGAGAACGAACCGTGTCGGCAAGTCGCCAACGGTGCTTGGCCCTCACCCCCGTCTTCAACGTCGCCCTCGACGAGCACGGCCCCGTTGACGGCGCAGGGGACGACGCGTGCGAGGACGATGCTCCAGCTGCAGCTTGCGCAGGTCAGTAACTTTAGCCTTCTATCAGAGCCGCCTTGGGCTTCGTGATGAAGGACGGTGCTGACACAAGATCCTCTCTCCCCCTTGTCCTCTCCCTCCATGTATGCTCGCCCTTGTCGACGCCCTCGACGCCCTCCCCGACCCAGTCTGCCTCCTCCTCCTACGTGTCTCCCATGTCCTTCTCGCCGCGCGCCGCCAGCCCTGTGGGCTCCCCCGCGCAGGTCGCGCGCCCGTTCCGCTTCTCCTCCACAAAGCAGGACCTGGAGCCAGGTCGTAGGCACAGCAAGCTCCCTGATCTCCTCACCCGCAAGCGCACCTCGTCGATGCCGCATAGGAGGGGTAATGGTGTCCCGCCTGGTGCGTATCTCTCTTCTTTCCTCCACCATTCATCGGAGCGCCGGCTTCCCAATGTTCGCCAGTGGAAGCCCATGCTGCCTGGCGGTGTACCACGGGTGCAGTGGCGGTCCCAGTGCCCCCTCGTATCTCCTCGTCGTGGTGCGCGGCGACGGGCGTGTGCCGTCCATGGATGACAGTTCGCGGGCGCTGCGCTCTGGAGACCGCAACGTCAATGGCCGGGTGCCATCTCGGGAACGTCATAAATACCAGCAAACGCGCCCGGAGCGAGCTCGTTTCCATGCCGCGCCATCTTCACCGAGCGTCTCCCTTCTCTCTTCTCGCGTGCTCATAAGGATTACGAGCTGACAGCCAACTGGCGCAGACCCATTTACAGCGCATGCCTCGGGCTCTGCGTCCTTCGTTACCTATGACGCTTCTCCCTCCGCTGCGCCCGCTCAAAACATGTCCTCTCCCTCTTCCTCCTCACCCCCACCCAACGCCCTGACGGGCCTGCCGAAACGCGCTCGCGGAAGCCTGCTCATCCCCTCGGGCATCACCCTCCCTTTCACCCGCGCACGCAACAAGAGCAAGAAGGGCCGCCCTCCACCAGCGTCCACCCCGTTCATGTTCTCTGAGGTCATTGAGATCTCAGCCCCGCCGCCCCTGCCACCAGAGGAAGACGAGGACCGCAATCATCTACGCAATGCAGCCGCTCAGTCAATAGGACTCGATCCTGTGCTGCTGGAGGATCGTGAGAGCATCTCTTCCGTCTCCCACACGCGCTCGTTTTCGCAGTCGCAGGGACACACCGAGCGGTCGAGGTCACGATCAAGGTCCAGGTCGCCTTCACCGACGCGATCGAGAGCACGCGCGACGAGCTCGCGTGCGGAGACGCCCGCGACGCGTTCCTTGCCTCCCTTCCCCGCAAGTCAATCCGCTCTCTCGCCATGGGTCCAACGGGCTTCGAAAGTCGCGAAGCACTATCCGCCGACATCATTACTCCTCTACGCTCTCGCGAAGCAATGGAAGACTCGGGTGCTGGTGCTGACGTCCTCGCCCATGTCGTTCTCGGGCCCCTTGACACATACGACCTCGTTTCCTCCCAATCGCAATCACCTCACTCGTTGCACTCGTCGTCGTCCCTTCCGCAGAATGTGGCGCATCTCCATGTGTTCAAGTCTGAAGGTGGCGGGGAACGAGAACTCGAGCGTGTCGAGATCGGCGCTGACAGCGTTGTCTTCGTCTCGGAAGATGAAATCGGCGGTCGGCGCGGTGTAGTCAGGGTAGGGGGAGTAGGAGGCGCGGAGATGACACTCTCTATGGCCGACCAGACAGAGGCGCAAAACTGGATTGCTGCCATCAAGCATGCAGTGCTGAGTGAAAGGTGAGATCTAACTTGCTATGCTCCTGAGGTACAGCGACTCATCTGTCACTTATTTTCTGTAGGTCTGTTCGAGCAGGCCTTGGAGCGATGGCTCAGAGTAATGGGGTAGAGCCGCGAGGAGACCTTGATGTGATGTTGTCAATGCGGGCTCAGGGCATCTTCACCCCACCTCCGCCCGCAGCGACTTCAGCAACGATCCCAGCCGTGGCAACGTCTCACGGTCAGACAGCTTCTCCAGGCACTTCTTCTCCAGCACCCTCTCTCCGCTCTGCCTCACCACGTTCTGCCTCCCCTCGACCTCCCTCTGTCGCCGTGTCTGCCTTACGTGGTCTATTCGGCGGAAACCGACCGCGCTCTCCCTCCGGTGCCACCTTGGACATGTCCTTCAACTCTATCTCCGAGCGTGACGGGGCGGAGACTCCTCCACCTCCTGAGGACTCCTCGTTCGGCCGCGCGGGGAATAGTCTCCTCGGAATGCTGCGGTCGAACAGCGTCTCCAGTGAGCGGCCGCTGTCACCAACCACGCCGATGTCTTCTGTACCGAACACGCCGCGGGTCGGGAGCACGACGTCTGCGGATCTACCAGTGCAGATGGGCCTGATTACTCCGTCAGCTCCTCCGCCGTCACTAGACCAGAAGATTCTCCAGGATAGAGACCGTGAAAGCCTGTTGCCGTCCCTCGGTCGCGACAGACTTACCGGGCTAGGGTTGACAGGCGTGAATGGCGGCAGCCTGGATAGGCATGTTTCCAAGTTCCATGCGAACGGGACCATCCCTTCTGGTGCGCCGTCGTTGCAGCCTCCCCCTCGTCGGAGGGCGTACACTGCCAGTGGACTGTCGCCGCCTGCTCATACGAACGGGGACCGCCTGGGGTTCGCATACCACCACACCAACGCCAGCGCTGCCGAGACGCTCGGAGTACGACATAATGGGAGCGCCTTCCTATCGCCACGTCCAACATCACCTGCTCTGTCAGCAACCGCTTCCCCTTCTCCCATCTCGCCTTCGACGACATCAAGTCCGAGGTTCAGCCCGAGTCCCAGTCTCAGCCCCAGTCTGAGTCCGAATGGTATCGGCTCGTCTCCGTCGCCCCCACAGCGAGATGGTCGACCAAGTTCATCATGGTCTTCAGTATCTTCCCTGGGTTCGGGGTCAAATGAGCAACCTCCTCGGACGTCGTTCGAAGCGGTAACGAAGCGTTGGTCACGACAGGGTGTGCTTCCGAAGCGACTCAGTCCCCCCAGTGGGCCTCCTCCGGCGACACCTCCGTCAGGCCCTGCGCCATTGCCGCCGTCTTCACCGGGTGGTCGTTCGTCATTCCAGCAGCAACGGCACCCCTACGCTGCGGACAACTCTCCGAGTCGTTCACCATCACAACGCTCCGCCCACAGTCCGCAGAGCATCATGTCGAACCTACAGAACTTCTCGAAGCGCGCGTCAGGATCGTCGATCAGGAGCGATACCACTGTTAGCACGACGCAGAGTCGTGCTACCGGGAGCAGCTTCATCGCCCAAGCCCTCATGCAACCTCCTCCTCAGTCGTCTGCCCACGTGCGACCAAGGTCGTCACATCGGACATCGGTTCCGCCACCTCAGCGTCCTGTTCCTAGTATGGCGCTGCCGCCGACACCAACGGCCGACGAGTTCGGCAAGGTCGATGTCGTGCCACTCCCTGCACCGACACCCACGCCGACGCTCCGGTCGAACGGTTACCCGTCGCGTCCGCCACATTCTGCGCCTGCGGCGAAGGCGTCGTTCAGGGAGTCGTTCACAATTCGGACAAGCCGTTTCTCGCTCTCGCCCCCAACCCTTCCTCCATCCGCTGCTCTTCCACCTCGTCCAGATGAGTTGCTGACCCAGCTGCGTTCGCACCATCGGCGTAGTACGAGCAGCGGCAGCCCCATTAGTCTACCAACCATACCTGCATCGCCTAATCCGCTTGTCCTTCCTGCTGCGCCTCCCAATGACCCCCTTCCACTGACACCTACAGCGCAGCCTCCCGCACCCGTCCCGATCACGTCTCGCCCCACCTCCCTCATCAAGCGTCGTCTCCGCATGCTCAGCGCTCCCTCACCCATCCCTCCTCCTTCGAACCCTCTACCTAATCTTCCTCTCAACAATCCCCCTTCCCCGGCGCCATCCTCGATCAACCCCTACTCCCTTCCCCCCACCCCCATCGGCGAGCCCATCACGACGTTCCAAAACGACCCCAGCTTTCTCATAGTCTCACCTTCGCCGCCGCAGTCGCCCATGTCGGCTGTGCAGCCGCCGATTGTGTCCCCTCTCCTCCCGCCTCCCCCAGAGCAGTCTCCTGAGATGCATGGGATCACGTCGCTGTCGCCCCCGCCTCGCAGGGGCTCGCGGCAGATATCCGTGCTGCAGATGGAGTCGGACAGCGAGGAGGAAGCGAGCGACAGAGAGCTGGAGTTCAAGCTGAACAGCTCGGGCGACTCCGGGTCGCCGGTGCGGAAACCCTTGTCGCTGTCGCCGCGTCAGTCGATTGCGTCGCTGGAAGACGTGTGCACATAGGCATACAGTACGTAGTACATACCACTCTAGATGCGCTTCCGCCGCCCTGCCTTGCCTTCGTCTTCCCCCCCACGTCGCCTTCGGCGCTGCGGACACCTGCGTGTTCTCCTTGCCCTGCTAGAGGGCATTGGAGGCGCGCGGGTGCTCTGCGCTTCCCTTCTGTGTCTCTATTCTGTGTTGCTGCTCTGTGTCCATACTGCATGTTTCGTGTTACGTGCTTTGACTCATTTCGACGCCTGGGTCGTGTCTGTCTCTTCGTGTATCATGCCTATGCACCGCTACGCCTCTCACGACGTACCATGCGCCTTACGTTTCGCAATTCCTCCGTCTGCGTTTGTCTCCCTGGACGAACCGCGCTGCGGAAGTTTGCTCGTTCATGCACATACATATCATTTTTACAGCTACGTGACTCTGGCTACAGTACCGTCTTTGTTCTCTCTCTCTGTCTCTTTCTCTACCCTTACATACTCACGGTGTTTTGGCGGGGCGCAGTAACTCTCTCGGCTGGTATAGTTGGCATCTGTATTATATTCATGTTATACAATCTTGGAATTCCCATCGTAGTTCATCTCACCTCTTTGGTATGATGTTTTTGCGTTCGCGTGGTGATAGGCTTCGGCCGGTGGTGTAGCGCTACACGAAGATTTCTCCACCCGGAGGAGGATTCGACCGCTGGGTGAGATACTCCAGACGGTCGTCTCATTTGAACACGATCAAGGGTCGCAAGGACCCTATCAAAGTCCTCTCACGTCCAGAGG
The DNA here is from genome assembly GCA_022592435.1 of Cerioporus squamosus. Classification (NCBI taxonomy): domain Eukaryota; kingdom Fungi; phylum Basidiomycota; class Agaricomycetes; order Polyporales; family Polyporaceae; genus Cerioporus; species Cerioporus squamosus. Next base: position 46,980 of record JABYQS010000089.1, on the reverse strand, counting down.
CCAGAGCCTCGAGGCCATGCCAACGTTAACCTTGACCTCGAGCCGACTCCCGCTTGGGAAGCTATTCTTGCCATAAGGGGTTTGATGCATGATGGGACAGTAACCACGAGTCGCTAAGCGCCTCCTCTCATCCGTCGCGCAAAACCATGTAGCACTGCGACCGGGACCATGCCTCCAGGATCTGCCTTCCAAGATACCTAAACCCTCATGTGGCTGCGTCGCTCATTATACCACTCGCAGGCTTTACTTTTTTCGGGCGCAGAGGCGGGTATTCGACATATTGCGCTGCAAATATGTTGAGCGGCGTAAGTTGAGCGGCGAAGTTATGTACTCTCCCCGTTCACCTCTTGCGTCAGTTGACAACACGCAGTTTACAGTTCATCACGGCCCTTTTAACCGGTACTCGGGTAGTAACTACCCTCGAACCTCGATGTAGTGTTCGTCTGGGCCGCCGGCAAGGGCATCGCCATCAGTGAACTTTGCAGGGATCTTCGTTGTCGTTCAGGTAAGCGGCACCCTCTGTCTCCGCTTGGACACGTCATTTCGACTTGCCAAGGTATTTTGTTATCCACTCTACCAACGAGCAGGCTCAATATCTGGTTAGCCTCAATGCCACGTAAGAATGTTCGGTTCTCTGGGGCTGTTCTCGTACGAACAGAAGCTTATATCTGTACACAGATCGCAGGAGCAGTGGCGACATAGGGTCGTACTATGCGGAGGTTATAACACTCTGAAGGACTTGATGCGCATCGCTCCCTCCAGATTTCCCTTCCTCGCCTTTTCCCGGAACCGTCTGCGAATGGTGTGAGGATGGCGGTAATTGATAGCACGTTTGGTGCTGCTCTCATTGGGCTCATCGTCAGTGCATGGTCAGCTCGTTTGCCTGTGTCCTCGCCTCACATGCCGTACTCACGCCGGGATCTGTGGTAGTCTTTATGGGATCACGCTCCTACAGACGTACGTCGGGTGAATGGGTTTGCGAGTGGTTTACTGAATGGTGGTTACATTCAGTTTCAGCTACTTCAGGTACGTCCCGCGGGCCAAGTTCAAGTTCCATCCAGATCCTCACCGCTATCTAGGAATTACTCCAATGACACATACTTCATCAAGTCGCTCGTACGTTCTTGCGCTTCGACTGCCTAATATTCGCACTCAATGCGCTGATCACAGGTTGTCATACTAACGTGAGCCCTACGACCATTCGAACCAACACTAGTACTCATTGCACTGCGGCGCGCCGGCAGAGTACTGGATACCTTGCATCTTGCTTTTTGCACGCGATCAATATATTGGTGAGCACAGGTATGCTAGACACATATGTCGCCTGCTGGACAGTACTCCAGGTATCTAGTCACGAACTTCGGCGATGCGGGCAATTTGGATGTAACCACATGGTGCGCGAGCATTCCCGATCGCATGGGATCGTAACGTCTGTCTTACCTTGCCCGTTTTTTTTCTAGGAGCATGGCTGTGAGTTCTATCGGTTGTCTTGCGAGTTTTCAGCTGACTTCTGCTTGCTGCAGCTGCAAGTAGACTGCAATGTACGTGCTCTCTTCACTCCCCATCCGCACAAGTTCTGAATTGCTTTGACGACCACGGCAGGGGCTCATCGGAGTCATAGTCGAAGTGTACGCCTTTTCTTCCAGCTGCGTCTTCAATCTGTCTATGTACTTATCCGCGAACTCCCCAGCTTCTTCGCGCGTCGCGTGTGGATCAGTGCGTAACCCCCTGATTGACTATCACCTTCAGTTCTCATCGGTCGTGCGCCCAATCGACAGTGAGTCACAACTGGTTAATCACCGGTATCATCGTGAGTCGACCTCTACCCTCGTTGCGTGCCGAAAGGCATCTAACCGTGTGCCAGGTCGTCTTGGCATTTATGCACTTCAGTGAGTACCCGGCAACTCAGCGTGTGGAGCCACCCTTCTGAACGACGTCTTGCGATGTCCCGCTCGCAGGTCTCGGCGTCGGTGAGATTCGGTGCGAGTCGTCTCTAAGGATCCTACGCTGACTCCCGCGTCTTGCCAGTCTTTACCGTGGAGTCGTGAGTCCTGTTTGGCTGCGCTGCCTGAGTGCACTCTGACACTGCGTAGATTCGTACTCGGCCGGTTCTCGAAATTCGGGTTCCTCACGGTGCGCATTTACATTTACTCCCTTGTGTTGACACTCATATGTCCGGATACATAGTGGGAAACATGCCTCGGTCTTGGCTCCGCGGCCGCCTGCGACGTCATCATCGCTAGTGCGATGTGCTACTACCTGTACACGATGCGTACGGGCTCCAAGAGGTAGATTGCATGGCCGAGACCACGCTAACGACATCGCTGAACTCGGAATACATTGTAGGACCGACTCCATTGTGGCTTTGCTCATGGTCTACAGCGTAAACAGCGGACTGGCCACTAGGTACGTCCGTCGTTCCGAGGTGCTGTCGGCTGGACCCTCACAGCACGTCCTTCAGCATCATTGGGACGATATGTGTCGTTACGGTGAGTTTTGCTCCTGCAATACTGCATTCGCATGGAAGGCTGACCTTCATCTAGTTCGCCGCGATGCCCACGAGCTTGATATGGCTCAGCTTCTTCTGGATCATGGGCAAATGCAAGTACTGCCAATGTCAGGAGTGGACGTGACCTATTGACTGACCGATCATCGTACCTCCCAGGCTATGTCAACTCATTCCTAGCACTGTGCGTGTCGCCAGTGCTTCTTAGTCTCCGCTTTCTGCAAGTATGATATATACTGACATTCCTGCAGTCTCAACAGCCGCGAAAGACTGCGGGACAAAGTGGCAGGCGCCGTACAGCAGTGGGACCATCGTGACTTCAGCGCTCCATACTCTTTCCAGCAATCCCTCAGCACCGGTGACCATGGGTCCAGATGGCCGAAGGTGAGCACAAGGGAGGCACTCGGTCTTTTGCCTACCAGACTCAATATCAACAGCCCGCTCGTTTGGACGGCGTAGCGATGTCCATTGAGACCAGAACGGAGTACAGTCCGCAATACCCTCGCAAGGTATGTAATCCAGGCGCTCTGGAGGCGCGGCATCGCTGACGCATGCGTTTTCTGCGGCTAGAGCTCAACTGCCGAGAGGCACGACCGTATGGAAGTCATCCAGGAGGTCGATATCAAGGAGCCTAACATGGGGTATGACGATACCTCCGTTTCCTCGACTCCGAACACTCTGGTGTGAGTGGTCTTGGATGCATACTGAGAGTCCCTCTTGGGATGACCTGTCCAAAACGTCGGATTCATTGCGACTGGCTGCCCGAGTTCTCGCCCTACGGTGTATTTATCGTCTTCAGTCGTTCGACCATGACCACGGTGCTAGCATACGAGTGCTTGCTGTACTTATTATTATCATGTAGCGATCCTTCTGTATCTATTCGAGCTTGGCTCCATTGTATTATGCCTAGCATACATAGCACGTCCGCGACGAGCACCGAAATGAACCCTGTCATGTTCCCGGCATCAACCTCGGATCCGCTCGCTCGACAGGCGCGACATCCGGTACTACCCTGCGACTCACAACTGAACACTCACCTAGTCAACGTTGCCGGTGCTACTGCCTATGCATTGATTCATAGTCAACTTCATTTCGAACAGTTGTCGGTACATGCACCAATCCAGATCTCAACGGGCTCCCGACCTGCACCTACCCTTTCTCCAACCCGCTCGAACGTCACCCCAATAGCCTTCACCATCTCCCACAACGTCCGCTCCTCTGGGTCGCGTTCCTTGTATCCCAGAATGACGGTCGGCGACCGCCCAGGTGGGCTCAGACGAATGAGCGCATCGAGCGTGTGCACGAGAGCGGGAAAGACGCCGTGTTGTACGTGACATCCGCCATGATGATGGCGTCGAATCCGCCTTCCGCTGAGCGAACCCCTTCCGGGAGCGCTTCATCCCAGTCTAGTTCAAGAGCTCGGGGGTATGAGGGAGGGCTGGTAAAGAGGCTCGCGTTTGTAGCGATGTTATGCTGCAACAGAGGCAAGGCGGAACCTGGGATACGTGCGTAGTTAGACAACTTTGAGCACAGGGTGTTGTTGCGAACACGCACCAAGGTCAGTGGTCAGGATACATCCTGCCTTCTGGGCCGTGCGCGCAGACCGTAGTGCACCAAGCGTCAGAGAGACAATACCTGTCCCTGAGCCTACGTGCACTGTCAGCGTTGGACGTAGTCATCCTGAGCGACGGGCGTACCTAGCTCTATGATCCTGCGTTCCTCAGACGAGAGCAGGGCCTGTCGTGCCTGCGTGATTCTTGCATGTTCTTCGGCCGCCAATGGGAAAGACGCGAGTTCTACTAGCCAGGAACTCAAACCGACGCCGCTATCCCATACTTTCTACCCCCGTGGTCTACAAAATGAGCAACCCGGTAAGATACGTAGGGCTTGAGTATACCTTGTCCAAGTCAAAGGACGTCTGCTCCCGGATCGTCAAGAAGCCATCGCTGTTAGGCTGGAGGGGGACCCGGTACACTCGTTCGATCTGCTGCTGCTTCTCCAGGTTCCCCGCGCGCGCGCGCGAGCTGACGAGGATGGGCATGGACGTCACCGGGAACGGCTTCTCTCCAATGTCGCGCGATGCGAGGTTCAGGATATGCGATCGGCCGTGCTGTCGGGTCGTGAGGACGAGTCTGTACGACTGTCCGTCCCGGACGCGCGGGGGTAGGGGTACCGAGAATTCCTTGAAGTTGCTTGACCTCCATGTCGTCAATTTTTGTGGGGGCGTAATGGCAGGGTACGGCTCGGACGGGTTGGGGCTCACGAGCGACCATGAGTAGTAGATCTCCTCCTCTCCCGTGAAGTCCTCCGTCCGGAGATCGTTTGCGACCTGGGGTGTAAATGTAACCGCATTTGCCGGAGAAACCTGAGTGGGCGGGGGCCTGAGGAAGAACACGTAGTAGAACATCGTGAGCAGTGAGACGATGTGTTTCCGAGGCAGCGAGCGTGCGTGGACGCTCGGCGAGGACGTCGAGGACGGAGGCAAAAGGGACGCGCTGCGCGCTCGCCATCGGCCCAACCGCCCGCATGCTTTGGACTCTACGCTCATCACGGACTTGGTCGCTGCCATGTCGTCCTCCACGCTCGTTCTCCCCGTTTCATAGCCCTCGTCTGGCGCGCTTTCTGAGCGAGAGCGCACCGAAGCACCCGTCGTTCGCAGAGGAGGTCGTCAGGCCAGTGCCGTCATTCGTCGAGGCCGTGCGCAAGGTTCCCATACGAAACCAGATTCTGGTGCGTCATTCCTACGATCTCCCATAGCGGCGTTTTTAACATATATGCCAGTTCACAATAGCTGGAACCGTCGGCGCGTTGACCATCGGGGCACATCTCACCAACTATGACCTCTTCAAGTGGTGGGCATACTTGAGGGCGTCGCCGCAAGGAGGGTACGACAAGAGCAGACCGCCGACATCGGAGGAGCTCGCGCGCGTAAAGTACTTTGCATTCGGTCGAGTAAGTCTGCCTTCTGTCGCCTACGTGCAGATCACCGACTGTATGCGGCTCTTCAGGAACTGCAGGCCGCGCTGGCTACACTCAAGTCCGCCATCGACCCGCTCCCGGAGACGATGAAGGCCATGCTGACGTACTCATACGTCCAAGTCTTCCAGCCCATCCTGAATGCGACCGAGGGGAAGCGGATGTGCTGGGCTATCGGCGCGGTCAACTGCGTCGTGTGGCTCGCGTGGCGCGTCCCTCGCTGGGGACCAGTCATGATGCGCAGTTTCACGCACAACCCGCTGTCCGGGCGGTCGTACACGCTCTTCACGAGCATGTTCAGGTGCGTTCTCACCCATGTTCTCCTCCAAGACTTTGGCTGACGTTCGACAGTCATGAGAGCTTCTTCCATCTGCTGTTCAACTGCATGGCACTTGCAAGCTTCGGTACGTTCACCATGACACGGCGTTGTGGTGCTCCTGGGGATGGCTGACGCTCTTTCAGGCGCGGCAGCCGGCCAGCAGCTCATGATCCAGTTCAAGAAGGTCGAGCAAGAACGCGGGGCGGTCTCAGAGGCATCGCCGAAATGGCACCTACTCGCTCTCTTCATCTCTGGTCAGTCCCAGATGCCCCGCATGCTACCCATATGCTGATACTAACATTTCCGCCATCGCATGACAGCCGGACTCTTCTCGGGACTTGTGTCCCACATCGGACACGCACGATGGCAATACCCCAGGCTCATCGCTCGCTTGCAAGCAGCTTCCGCCGCACGCACGAGCTCGACGTCTGGTGTGAAGGCTATCACGGCGTCCGTGGCCGAGACAGCAGCAGGTGCCACCACCAAGGCGGTGAAGGCCGCAAACGAGGGGCACTCGTCTCTTGGCTCGTCAGGAGCGGTGTACGCCCTCTTCGCGCTGACTGCTCTCGGGTTCCCCGACGCCGAGATCACGTTGGTCGTCCCGCCATGGCTGCCCATTAACATCCAGACCGGGTTCTACACCCTGGTCGCGATCGACCTCCTTGGGGTCCTTCGTGGGTGGAGGTGAGTATCATCTTTCCTCTGCGCCGTCGTGTGAGCTCACGACTGACTGGCGCTACACAGGTACCTGGACCACTTCGCGCATCTCGGTGGTGCGTTGTTCGGGATGTTCTGGTACAAGTATGGGGCCGAGATATGGTACAACATCCGAGTGTGGGACCTACCGGCCGCTTTCTATCTCCATGGCCATGGGACGAAGCTGTTGACGACGGAGGAGATTCAGTCCCGTCGACGGTCATAGAGATTCTTGTGCGATGTAGATTGTGTAGCGCATCTAACACACTCCACTCTAATACACTGGCAGCCCTGTCGCCCTGAGGAAATTACGATAAGTGGGAGAGGTCTATATGCTTCCCTTCAAGACTCAACTACGCTCGCCAGTAGGCTTGTGTTGTCATGTCACGATCACAGAGACTTATGAGCCTCACCCGGGGATCTTACTCCGTGTATTAGATGATAGTAGTATATGCCGCATATGTCAAGTTTCTACAGGCCCTAGAGCTTGACCCCAGTGTGGATGCTAGCGATACCGTCCCAGAGGTCTATCCACGCTCCGCCCTTGCCTTCATGCAGCGCGCCGGTCGTGAAGCCCGCGTCCTGGATCATCTTCGCGAACTCGGGCTGCGGCGGGAACCGGCGTATGCTCTCCACCAAGTACTGGTACGAGGCGCGGTCGCCGGTAAGGATGGTGCCGAGCAGGGGGATGATGGAGAACGAGTACTGGTCGTATACTCTGCCATATGGGTCGGGTGTGTCAGCAACTTGCGGTGGAAAGTGAACGGAGGGGAGATGGGGTTGGGAGGCAAGAGAGGAACTCACGAGCGGAAGAGAGGGTTGTTCACGCGGCTGAACTCGAGGCAGGCGAAGGTGCCTCCGGGCTTGAGGACGCGGTAGGCTTCCTTGAGGACGTCGGGGACGGAGGTGCAGTTACGGATACCGAAGGCGATGGTGTACAGGTCATACGCATTCGAGGGGAACTCGGACTCTGGCATGGCCTGTGCATTCGCCTCCTTGAAGGCAATCTGCGGGGCTGCAGCAAAACGGACATACATGAGGGACACAGAACACATGAGAACAACCGGCGTACGCACTGTTGTGGTACATGGTCTTCTTGAACCGCTTGAAGCCCTCCTTGAGCATTTCCCCGTTGATATCCACCACGTCCACGCTCGTCTCCCTGTCCGCATAGTTCTCCCTTGCATAGTCGAGTATGCGCAGCGCGATGTCGCCCGTGCCGCCCGCGACGTCGATGCACCGGAGCGGGCCGCGCGCACCAGGCTTGAGGCGCGCCACGAAGTCGTCCTTCCAGAGCCGGTGCACGCCCATGGACATGGCGTCGTTCATGAGGTCGTACGACGACGCGACGCTGTCGAACACGTTGCGCACGAGGGACTCCTTCGCCTCCTCCGGCACCGTCTGGAAGCCAAAGTGCGTCGTCCGCTGCTCGTTCAGGTTCGCGCTCGAGCCTGAGCTCGCAGAGGGCGCTGGGGAGGCATTTTGGTGGTTGTGCCGCACAGCGGCGAGGTGCCTGGGCTGGGTGCGGGTCGCGGTGAGGAAGGGCCTCGGGTTTGCGAGACGGAGGGTCCGGTGCATCGTCGCGAGTGGTGGGCTGCACCCGTGACGGGGTCCTGGGGTTTGGCACGATCGCGTCGCGGACTCCTGACACCCTGTGTATGCTTGCATTTTCTCGATCGGGCGCTTGCAGCATCTTTGCCTCCCATTCGCCTCCTCCTGGGTTGTCCCTCTCGCGCTGCCTTGCACGCCATGGCTCTTGCTGCACTCGACAAAGGAAAGGAAAGGCGCGTCCAGAAGACTTGGAAGAGGATGAGGTCGACCACAACGAAGTGGAGGACTCCGCGTCCAGCTCAAGCTCTTCAGACTCGGATTCGGACAGCGACTCCTCAGATTCCGACTCGGAATCAGACTCCTCGGACTCGGATTCTGAAGACGACGTCTCGCCAGATGTACTGGATTCACTATTAGCGAAAGCACGACAGAACGCCCGTGCGAAAGCTCTACAAGCCGCCGGAGCAGCGGGAGGCGAGGAGGAGTTCATCCGACTGGGGTCAGACGATGAGGATGAAGCGAAGGAACAACCGTGCGTAGCCACGCCCTCATCCCCGTACCGCTGAACTGACCTTCGCTCCATATCCGTTTGCCCAGACCGCTGCCTCCACTGGACACCGGCTCGCTGCCTAAACCATACATCGACCTCTCACAGGACCGGGGAGAGGGCCCGTCCACAATTCGCGACCCAGACATCGAAGAAGTGCAAAAGGCCGCATCCACCATCACTGCACCCGCACCTCCCCCACAAGCCACGAAGGACGGCAAGCGGCTCACCAAGAAGGAGCTCAAGAACGTGCGTGTCCTCCTCCTCCCTCTCTCCTCCCTGTTCATTTGCTGAACGCAATCGTGCTGACACCCTACCCGCAGATGAAGAACCAGACGGCCGGAAAGGCATGGTTCGACCTCCCCGCGCCGCCCGAGTCCGACCTCCCGCGCATGTACCGCGAAGTCGAAGCGCTGCGCCTGCACAAGCAGCTCGACCCGAAGCAGTTCTACCGCAAGGAGCCCGGCGAGGGCAAGGGCATCAAGGGCCTCCCCAAGCACTTCGCCGTGCGTGCCCTTCCTCCTCCTCTCCCGTCTCCCGTACACGGCGGGGGTTCATGATCACTGACTGACCCGTCGGACATTGTTTCGTGTACAGATCGGCACCATCATCCCCTCGAACTCGCCCTTTGGGGACAACCTCCCCCGCTCGACGCGCAAACGCACGCTCGTCGACGAGCTCGTGGACGACGCCGAGGCGCGGAGCTACGCCAAGAAGAAGTTCAAGGAGCTCCAGACCGTGCGCGGCGCGAGGGGCCGGGGCACGCTCGCGGCGAAGCAGGCGTTGCGGAAACCAAAGTGGTAGTGATACTCATACAGTCTATACTTACTTGCGCTTGGTTTCTGTCGTCGGTGGTATGTGATAATAGGCGCATCTGTGCGCACTTTGCACTCGTCGACGCCGCTGCGCTATCATGGCTTGATCAATGGTTGTGTCGAGTCAACACCACCCACCGACTTGTCATGCAGGCCGCCTCACGGTTCGCCGCGCACGCACAGTTCATGAGAAGTGGAATGTTTTGATTGCGTACTGGTACAGTGGGCTTGCGGTACATCGAGAAAACGCACGAACGAGACAGAGACAGAGACAGAGACAGAGACAGAGACAGCATCACGAGAAGCGCTGAGCGAGAGTGGGATAGTAGTAGAACTGAACACTGGACTGAAGAACTGCGCGGCGAAACAGCAGGACGTGAACGAAAACAAAAGCTGAAGCGGGAGGAAGGATAGAGGCAGAGATCGAGCGAGCAAAAGTCCTTGTCCGAGGCAGTGCCAAGCAGGTCGAACGGGAGGAGAGATGATGCGCTGCGGGGGAAGGGTGTCCCGTGAAGCTACATAGCTATGTACAGTATGCACAACGTGCGATGTGTGCGGCGTGCCGGAGGAAGGAGATGAGAGGAAGGAGAGGCATGAGAGGCGTATCGGAGGGTCATGAAACGCAGCATGTACAGTGAATGTGAACGAGATGGAGATGGCGAAGACGAAGACGAGAGGGGGGACAGGGGACGGGAAGCGGCTCGCGGTGATCGTGGAGCGTCTCAGCTGCAGGACGGGACAACGGGCGCTGCAGACGGTGTTTTGGAGCCGACCGACGAGGGAAGGACGAGTGACCGGGTTGCACGGGAAGGCGCAGAGAGGAGCGTAAACGCGAGCGCGAACGTGAAAGGAACATGAAGACATGGAAATCCGTCTACGGCACCCCGGCCACGGCTGATGCCCAACGCATTCGAGCCGGAAGTTCATCCAGCGCTCGAATGCGAGCAGATTGGAACAGTAGAGGAGTGAAGGAATGGAGGAAGGAAGGAAGGCAGGGAAAGTGCAGTATGGGAAGGGCGCATGGGCACCTGGAGAGCGGTCGACGGGGATGACGGTGGATGTTCGGCACCTTGTAACACACGAGGAGCGACATACGCCCTTCGATTCCGAAAGGCTGCACCTGCCAAGTACAGTCAGCACCCCGGTCTCCAGCGCAACCGTTAGAGCTATGAACTCACCGAACATGCACCGTCTGCCTCTCATCTCACCCGTGCTCCGTTCCCCCACTCGTCCAAGCCTCGAGACTCCACGCTCCACCACCCAACAGACCGTGACTTCACTCTTCCATATGCTCAGGCGAGCGAGCATCCCGCCGTGGAGGCGGCGACGCCTCCCGTTCCCGTTCCCTCTCTCTCTCCCTGCCACCATCCCGTTCCCTATCCCTCTCGCGTCCGACCTCCCTTCCTCTCTCCCGCTCTCTCTCCCTACTCACCCCCCTCTCCCTTTCGCGCGACGACCCCTCCTCATACCCATATCCCGACGACCGCCTCACCAGCCCCGGCTTCTCCCCCACATGCCCATGCGCGTGCCCATGCCCATGCCCATGTCCGTGCCGCGCCACACTCGCGCTCGGGGCCACCGGAAGAGACACCCTCGCGCTCCTCGGCGACCACGGCCGCCCATGCGCACTCCACCCACTCACCCCGCCCGGCCCATGTTGCAGCTGTTGTTGTTGTTGTTGCTGAGACTGCGGCGGCGGGGGCGGCAGCACCGGCACCCCGCGCTCCCTCCCCTGCGAGCGCGGCTCCCCGCGCACAGCAGACACCGACAGCCTCCGGCCGACGTCGAACGGCACGGGGGACCCCCCCTGCGACCCCGGGAAGCTACGGCTGTCGCTGATGCTCTCCCGCTCTCTGTCAGGGGAGATCGCGCGGCGCACCTGCTCCGGGGGCCCCGAGCGCAGCGCGCTGCTCGGGTGGTGGTGCTCCGCGACCGGGGGAAACGTGTACGACTCCGCCACGAACGACGACGAGGACGGCGGAATGCCGTTCGCCTTCGCCTTGCCCTTGTACCCCGTGCCCATGCTCGGGCTGTACCCCGCCCCGGCCGGGCCCTGCGTGACGGCGGCGAGGGACGTGCGCGGGGCGGTGGCGCCGGCCTGGACGTGCAGCGCGTACTCGAGCTCCTCGATGCGCCGGTGGAGGCCGTGGATCTCGTCGTGCAGGGGCGCCACGCGGCGCTCAACAGCGGCGGCGACGAGCTCGTCGAGATGCTCCTGCTGCCGCTGGAGCGCGACGGTGAGGTTGTGCGACTTCTGCAGCTGCTCCCCGAGCCACTTCTTGAGCGTCTTCGAGTCCGCGAGCGCGTCGTAGAACATCTCGAACGGCGCGAGGAACGCAGACCTTTCGGACGTGTAGTTGGGGTGGGCGAGCGCAGAGGGCGTCGGAGGGACGAGCGTCGTCGCGATCGGTACCGTGGCGGTAGGCGGGGACCGGCCAGTCCCGGATATCGAGCCGACGTTGAGGTGGGTGGACGATGGGCCCGCTGTGTGAGGACCGCGCAGCATGCTGAGGCGCGTCGGAGTCGGGGGCACGCGGCTGGCCGTGAGACGCTGCGTGCTCTGCCCGGGGCCAAGGACAGGAGGTAAGCTCGGGAGAGTCATGTTTGAGAGGCGACTGGACGCGCCGCCCTGGTTTGTACCCGCGCGCGGGATGGGCGGCGCACTCTGGATGGACGGCGGCAGGCGGTCGGCGTTGGGACTGATCATGATATCAGCAGGCTTGCCCTTCGCGCCGCCGAGTGTGCGTGTAGCGCGGCGGCGTGCGAAGCTTATCGGCGGGGGCGGGAGCGCATGCGCAGGGAGGTGCTGCTCGGGCACCGCGATGGATATGGGTGGTGGTGGCGGCGGCTGTAGTATAGGTGCTTGTGCAGGAGCGTCGCGGTGCGCGGGATGGGGAGGGGGGCTGGTCTGGCGAGCGAGGGGGGAGAACGTACGGTTTGGCGGCGGCGCATTTGCGGTCACAGAGAGTCCGGTACCCGCACCCGACCTTCGGGAGCCCGCAAGTGTTGTAGCAGCGACCGGGCCCGATCCTGCGCCTGCATTCGGACTGCGTCCGCCGGTGCGCGCGGGAGGATGTGATTTTGACGAAGGTTGGCGCTCGTCTCGGTCCTGGGATCCTTGGGGAGGCGGATTCACAACGTTGACCGAGACGGGGGGAGTGCCGACAGAGATGATGCCGGCGGTGCTGCCCCTTCGCTGCTCGATGAGCTCCTTCTGCTGCTGCTTGATGGAGAGCATGGAGCGGACCTGCTCGATCGCGGCGGCATCGTCTCGCGGGATAGGGAGGCCCATAACCACAGGCGAAATCGATTTGGCGGCATCTGAGGCGGGAGTCCTGACGTCGGTGTTGATGGGATGGGAGATGCCGCTTATCGTGACCCGGCGTTTCTTGCTGGGCGAGGGTTTGGCGGCAGAGGGAGGGGGTGCAGGAGATGCGGCCGCCTGCTCTGGCGAGAGATGGGGATGTGTTGCAGCATTCGCAGGGGGCTGGTTGCGAGAGGTCGGTGAAGGAAGGCTGTCGTACTCTGTCTCTTCCTTGATTCTGACGCCTCGGGGAGAACGTCGGCCACTAGGGGGTTGGATGTGTGCTCAGAGGACGGTGGACATGTAGACGAGGGCAGTACTCACTCTGAACCCGAGCTGTTATCATCACCGGCGGCAGAGTCCCCTGGATGGGACCGCTTCCGAGAGGGGAGCGGGGGACGGTCGTGGGGCATGGACTGGCGATGTTCGTCTTGGAGAGAGGGCGAACGGCGGTTGCGTTCAAAGGGGGAAGCGCGGGACTGGATGGGAGGAAGGGCATTGTTGGCGTCCGAGATTCTGCTGAGGGAAGGAGCGCCGAAGGCCTGCGCGAAGGAAGGAAGCGACTGCGGTGGTTGTGTCGCCATGATCAGCAGCTCGAAGGGGCAGAGAGCAAGCGGCGGGGCGCATGCGAGGCTGGAGGAGGAGGAGGAGAGGGCGCGAGGCCTGGTGGCGGCCTGTGATGAGGAGAACAAGAAAGTGACAACGACAGAGGCGGCCGAATCAGAGGCCAGCTCGGTCGGGTAATTATGGAGGTCGAGATACACCTGCCACCCGCGCCCTGCCACTGGCACCTGCGCCGAGCCTGTCTCCCGCCGTCTGCGACTCCCACCCGTCGCCCATTCGCTGCTGGCTGCTGTCTGTCTGAACTCAATCTCTGCCCTGTGCAGCCTTGTCCGGACGTCTGCAGCCATCTCCGTCGCCCGTTCAACCCCGGACGCCCGCGGCACAGGCGGTGCGCACGGCCCAGGCATCCAACGCGCCGCCATCGCCCCAGGAGGAGAACATCCCTGCATCTCTGCCCGAATGGCATCATCGACCTCGCGCGGGTCGCGGGTCTGACGTCTGCGGCATGCCCGCCGTGCCCTGCACCGCGTCCGGCCAATTGCACGCAACTCTCTTTTCCTGCCGTCCGAAAGCGGATACAACAGCGCGTCCCCATCGGGCGCAAGCTGCCCGGCAGTCCAGCACTCCGCAATATCCCCCGCCACGAGGCCTCCCGCTATAGACCCCGGCCCAAGATCTCGCGACGGACGCCAGCGGAGGCTCCGCAACGCGTTCCCGCCCCTCGACCCCCGCTGCACACATCGCCCGTGCGCGTTCCCACCAGAGCACGCCTTCGCACGGATGCTGATCTCCTGTCTCCTCGGTTATCCTGCGGCCAATCACCTTCTGCTCGCTGCACAGAAGACCCATCGCCCTTCCCTACAGTCTCAGCCTGCACAAGCTTACGCCTGCGTCGACGGCGCCATCCGAGGTCTTTCGATCGATGGCCGCCACACGCAGACATGCTCCTCGACGCATCCAGCGAAACACACACCCCGGCCTCGCCAGCTGACCGGGGACTCCTTCTCAGAACGACACACCAAGCACGAAGGATCCGGCAGAATACGCATCTCCGACAACGACCAATAGTCTGCCTGCGCGACGCCCTTCTAGTCTGCGCACCGCTGCGCCAGAAGCCGTCCCCACAGAGAAGGCGAACGATGCAAAGAGCACAAAGACCATACGTAACGTAACCGCGTGCGTTCTCAAGCCCTCGCCAGACCCCGCATCCCCACATTCTCTTCGCCGTCTCGCCTTGCCGTAAGCTGATAACATCTGCTCTCTTGCAGCGATGACGGTTGTGCGGGACTTCCTTCCAGCAATGGAATGTTCGAACACTTCATCTGTTCTTCTCGTTCTTCTTGTGTTCTCCAGGAATCTGGCCCCACCCGTAAAAGGCCTGATTGTCCTCCGCGAGCTTGCTGAACAGTGAACAGCCCACCAGCCCAGCAGTTCCACAACTCGTCCGTCATGCAGCATACCATCGCCATCGATACCGAACTCGACAGATCCCCAATACTCCCGGGACACGTACGGCCTCCGGCTTCTGACTAGTCTTGGAGCTTGGACTTGAACCCCGTCCATGGCCTCACCGGACCCTCTCGCCCAGCCGCTTCCTTCCTTCTCCTTCTCTTCTCTGCGGGGCGTCGCGTAACCAGCCTTCGGGAGCGAACGTGATTCAGCACATCGCCATGTACGTGTTCCCCGCCTCTTTCAGGACATCGGATTCGCCTTCCTGGCGCACGCACGGCCCGCGCTCCCGGAACTCGGTGCTCGGTACTCGGCTCTCGGAGATTGGCTCGCCAGCGCCGCCGCCGTCGACGCTGACGCTGCTGCAGCACCCACCCGAACAGCATCGTCCTTCCGAGCCTCGTCCGCGGAGCCTGCAGAGTACTGTCGCTCGCACGACTGCTCCGCTGTGTAGTAGCGCCATCCCGCTCGTCGACCCGTCGGTTTATGTGCACGTAACGTCCGGCGATACTTCGATGCATTTGCCCCTTCAGATCCTGTCCTCCAGCGACGCTCGAAAACTCACTCCAAGGTCAGTGCTCCCCTCCCCGGTCGCGAGCTGCATGCGGCCTCCAGTGCTTGCCACGCCGCGAGTTGCGTCTAACGCCACGAAGGTGCGCACCGTGGTTCTCGAATCCCAACTCAGCACCAGCCTGCCAGTGCCCAGTGCCAAGTCATCGTGCAACAACCCCTCCTCGGGCGCACGCACGCTGGGCCACAACACAGCCCGCGCGCGTATTTCCATCTCGGAAGCGGGCGTGGTCCAGGAGCGAATCAGTCCCGGTACCTACCTATCGATGTACTTACCCAAGTCTCGAGTAAGTACTCACCGAGGCGAACAGGGCTCGCATCCGGCCGACGGCTCCCCAGGCGAGGCGAGGCGAGGCGAGGCGAGACGGAACGCCCTCCCGCGCACAGTGACAGTATCCTGGACCAGAGCAGACCAGTACCGTAGCTGAACCTCCTCACCACATGGTCCCCGCTCGCACTCGGACCAACTCCTCCGTGGACGCTAATATAGCAACAGTCTTCGTCGTGTGTTCCGCCGCTGGCCGTTAACTCCGCGTTCTGAACGTTGAACTCTCTCTCATCGGCTCCCCACGGGCCTCGACAACCCTTGTCCAGGTCCTTCCTCACCCTCCGACTCGCCCGATTCTGCTTCTGAATGCACGGTACCCCTGGCCCTGTTACATCAGCCTGTGCGTACGTACGGTACGTACGAGCACGGACATACGGGACGTACGTCCGGCGGTTCGATCCAAAGAGCGCAATGGAGATGCCTCCGCACTCAGTTAGCACTCGAGCCTCTGGTGCACATGGCGTGGCGCGCTGTTCTGCACTCTCCGAGTGTGAGTCTGATATGAACAGTCCATGTCAATGTCCATGCTGAGGTACCCGGGGAGAGTGCGCATGCGCCCGCGTCAACCTCCGTCTGACCTTTGGCTTTTTCCGCTCTCAAGTACCCGCGTCACTGTATGTAGCTTGCACTCGTCCACTCTCGCCACTGGCCAGGGGTGCCGATGATCCACGCACGCAGGCTGCAGCGCAGCGTCTCTGGCGTGTTCTCGTAAAATAACGCGTGTATCTGTGACGGCAGTCGCAGAAGGTGCTGCCAACTGCGGCGACTTCCCATGTACTAGTACTCAACAGGTAGTACGTGACCGTGAGCAGAGGAAGCAAGTCTCTTCCGAAGCTCCCTACAGACTTCCGTGGTACCTGGCCGACACGTTTCGCCTTGTACTCTGCTCTGCGTGCGTCTGTGTAACGGCGTTTCGGGTTGACAATGCCGCATGGGCAGTAAAAAGCTAGAGTTCGATGTACTGCTAATATGCTAGTAGCACATCAGCAGCAGTTCGACGACTGACAAGGACGTTGATACAGACATGCTGCGTGAAGCTATACGTCAAGACGTCTAAATGAGACGCAACTTCATGGACATACGTGCATGACAGGGCAGCGAATCAGTACTCAGTACTCAGCTGCAAAACAGAGGTGCCATGGCACACAGCCTGAGCACGGAAATGCATCCGTACGAGCCGTTCTCCGTCCACGACCAACCGCCCATGCAAATTCGAATCCGATCGTCAACGTCAACGCGTACGGACACAGCACCAAGCAGAGCATACAGTACAGTACATACACACCACAGCACACGCAGGCAAGCCGCAAGACACCGGTATCGATCACAGCCCACAGGACCCGGCGACCATAACCTCCGCACCGCATCCGCAGATCCCACGCCCCTGCCCCTGGCAGAAAACGTCAGTCAGCACAGCTGGGCGGGAGGCGGGAACGGACAACGGAGCAACCAGGGCGGGGTGCCGCGAAGTGCACCCGCGACGACGCACAGGTCCACGAGACACGAGACGCGAGACTCCGAAACACGACGCACGAGCGACGACAATCCCCGTGCCTGGCGAAGCTCCCGGGGGCACGTCCTGGCACGTCTGCACGGTAATCCGACCTCCCAATCCCACCGTGAAGTCTGCACCTCCCACTCACGGCTCACCGGCGCCCCTGCGCCCACGGGCATCCCCCACGCATCGTTCAACCACCACGCCGCGTTTCCCCTTCGAGCACAACAACCGCGGCCTCCTCCTTGAAGAGTCAAGAGATGACGCGACTTCCCGCACGCGCACATGCACCAAGAAACACGACCCCCGCCCCGGCGCCAAGATCCCGGCTCCCTGTTCATGCGGACGGGAAAGGGCAGCAGGAGCCACAGACGACGGACGGTCTAAGGGGGCGCAGGCTTCCTCTTCTTCCGCACCGCAAGCACCGTCACAGGCGCCGACGCAGCTGCCCCTTGCGACGAGCCCTCGGTCCCGCTCGCACCCCCGTGCGGCGGAAGCGGCGCGTTCCGCACGTCAATGCGTCCGTAGATGTGCTCCGTGTACGTCTCCGGGGAGGGAACGGGGTCAGGGAACGGATTGGGCGAGATCTCCGGGAGCCCGCCGGCTTTGCCCGCAGGGCCTGTGTGCAGGTGCGAGCGTTTGGGCGGCGGCGTGCGCGGGACGTCGAGCGTCGCTGGGCGGTCCGGCTCCGGCGTGCGTGGCCGCTCCGTGTCGGGAGACGAGGAGGAGCGGGGTGCGGCAGCAGTCGAGGGAGGCGCGGAGGAGGGGATCGCTGGAGCGTCGTCGCACAGGCCCTTGATGACGCCCTCGAGCATCTCCGTCGCCCGGACCGCGCGCTCGCGCGTCGAGAACTCGTGGTGGTTCATGAGCGACGAGACTATGCGTCGCACCATCTTCGAGGAGACTTGACCCGGCTGCGGTGCGAGCGGGGACAGGCTCCGACGTCTTGTCGTGGTCCACCGGCGGCGGCGTCGAGACGCACATCGTGAAAAAGCCGGTGACCGCGCCGGCGACGCACTCCTGCCGGAAGGACATGCGCTCCCAGAACTCGTCTGCGGTGACCTGTGCGAGCTCGCCCTGTGGGCGTTCCTCCTTCTCCTTCTCTTTTTCCTTGTCCTTGTCATCAGCTTCGTCTCGGCGTGGTGGCCGCTTGTCCCCTCCGGTAGAGCTGGGTGCGCGCTTGCGTTTTGGAGAGCGTATGCCGCCTTCAGTGGCCTTGATGTACGCAATCTCGTCTATGAAGCGCGACTTCGGGTCGTCGTCAAACCATGGGATGAAGTGCCCCAAATTGTGGGGGGCGTTCGGATCGTGGTTCTTAGGACACGGCAGTGGGATGTCGGTCTGCGAGTACGGATGTCCGTACGCCCATTGCACGCTCGGATCACTTGCTGTAACGCCACGAGAAAGCGCGTGGGCTGCTTCGAGTTCAGAGTAACCCGGCAGGATGTAGAAGAGCTTGACCTTCCCGACGCCCTTCAGCCCCGTGTTCACCGTCCCAGCCACCTCACTGTAAACCTTCTTCCACCACGCGCAGAGCTTCACGTCTGAGAGTGGGCGCTTGCCCTCGTACTCCGAGGAGTTGGGGAAGAGGTACTGGTTCTGCGCCCGCGCGAACAGCTGTATCCAGAGATGCTGTACTGAGATGGGGCGTGTTACCGGGTCAGCGTAGTACGCGAGGAACGCACGTACGAGCGTCGCGGTAGGCGACGGTGCAGATGCATGGCCGGAAGAATCGACCTTGGAGACGTACAGTATCCCAGAGGACGTGGAGGGGATGTTGTAGACCGACGCCTCGATGGCGGTGACGAGGACCCGCGGCGCTTCTGAGCTCGTCTGCTCCGAGAGCAGTATGAGCACCTCTTGCAGGTACGTCCGCGGTCTTGGGTGAGCATAGGGGAAGAGTCCACTGTGTTTCCGGGGCGCAGAGGTGAGGACGTGGACGTGGAATGTGCGTGTCCCTGGAAGGTCGGCCAGCGCGGCGAGGAGCTTGTCCCTGAGGCTCATTAAGGTAAAGTTTGAAGTAGAGGCTATGAGCTCCTCAAGCAGAACATATCACGAGGAGACGGCGACAGGGTGGAAGGAGGCAGCGAGACGAAACGCGCAGACATCGCGAGAGTGTGAGGCAAGGTTCGTGTTCCCACTGCCAGCGCTCAAGCCAGTGACGCCCATCCTGCTAAGGAAGATCCCGACGCCTATGAGTCTGACTCCGGTCTTGCAGCAACGGTCGCACTGCTCAGTATGCGTGTTGTAGATGTCACGATGTGTAATGCTACTATGACAGCTACACGACAGAGTACATGTAACAACCGCATCTCTTTTTATGCGACCCGTAGTCGTCGTGGAACGAACGTGATAGTAGATACATGGAACAGCCTAGGGCACTCACAATGTGTCCGAAGCTTCGTACATGTCGTCGCAAGAGGCAGAGTATGCATCCCAATGCACTAGACCGGAGTGTTCGGGGTAGATTATACCAAGATATCGTCGGCGTCCCTCAAACCGGGCTTCTTCATCTCGACCTCCTGGATGGCGTCCATCCGGTCCTCCCTCTCAACGGCTGTACTCTGCTCAAGGTAGGCAACGCCAAGCGTCATTGCGTCAGCTTCGAACAGACATAGCGTGGAGATCACAAACCTTGCAAGGATAATGTGGATTGTAGTCCGTGATGGTCTCGATGGACACCGCTACGCCGTTCAGACGAGCCGACTGTTGACGGTGAGTATACCAGGAAGATTCAACGGAGGTTACTCGTGTGCTCACCCTTGGCGATTTGGACCCGTGATCTCCGGTGCTGAAGCCTTGCTGGAAAGAGCGTTGAACGCCAAGATGATTCAACTGCACGGCGCCTGCGACTTTGTCCCGCAGACTCTCGCGGCTGTTGAGGCTGAGGGGATGTTAGTTACGAGTAGATTGAGCTAAGATACTTCGAGGCAACGGAACTTACAGTCCTAGGAAGGAGTTGACATAGCCTGCGATACGGCGACTAGTCAGTCAATAGAACACGTTCAAGTCCTGCCATTGTAATACTTACACTTGCCCATGATCCAGAAGAAGCCGAGCCAGATGAAGTTCGTGGGCATCGCGCCGAACTAGACGAAGATCAGACTTTCTGTGCGAATATACTGATGTAGGAGGAGAGACTCACCATAACGACGCATATCGTCGCGATGATGCTGCAGCCCGCGTTCAAGTTGTGAGGCTCCAGTGGGAACGACTGTGCGAGCAACGTACCTGGTGGCCAAACCGCTATTGATGCTGTAAACCATAAGCAACGCCACGACGGAGTCGGTCCTACGGGGTATCAGAGTTCAGCAATACCGTTCGCATGGCTTCCGTTGTGCATCTTACCCCTTGAGACCTGTCCGTTTCGTGTACAAGTAGTAGCACATAGCCGCTGCGATGATGATGTCCGCGGCAGCGGCCGCGCCAAGACCAAGGCATGTTACCCACTGCGTATCCTAGCATGTGAACGCCTCGAAACTTGCAAGCGAAGAGAGGTACACACCGTGAGGGACTTGAACTTCGAGAACCGGCCGAGTATGAACCTACGCAGATCAGAGTGCACTCAGGAGAACGTGCGGAACGACACTCACGACTCAGCAGTAAACACTGGCAGGACGCAGCGCTCAGCGTGTGATATTCTCAGGAGATGCATGCCAATTCTCACCGACACCGAGACCTGCGAATGTAGCAACACAAACAGTCGGTCAGAACCCTGAGGACACACTGTCCGAACTTGGTTCTCACCGAAATGAAGGAATGCCAAGACGACCTGACGAGGCGATTAGATACTCGTGTATACGTAAGAAGAGTGCAACGAGGTTCGACTCACGACGACACCGGTTATCAACCAGTTGCTGCTCACTGTCACGGGAGCGCACGATCAGTAAGAATGAAGGCGATAGTTCGAGGGTAACCCACTTATCCAAACGCGACGCGCGAAGAACCTGTGAAATCCGCGAGTGAGCTTCCAGACGAGAGAGCTCGGGAGAAGACAGGAGGTGGGACGCACAGTTGAACGATTAGTCCGATAAGGCCCTGTAATCATGAAGGTGAATAGGTATTCGGAAAGATAGCGATCAGCGGACACACTTACATTGCAGTCGGTTTGCAGCTACATTCAACGGACTTCAGCCAAAAGACCATATATGTGCCCGAACAGACTCACAGCCATGCTCCTAGAAGGATCCGAACGTGGTGAGCCAGTGCTGCGTACCCAGCAATGGTCACTTACCAAGTGGTCACATCCAGATTGCTGGCATCGCCGAAGTTCGTGACTAGGTACCTTGAAAATCGTTCAGTTACAAGCGGCGCGAATGCACTGCACTGCCGCCTCTTTGCTCACCAATATACTGTCCGCGTGCAAAGAGCCAGATGCAAGGTGTCCAGTACTCTATGCGTTAGCCGCGGCTTATTAGGAGTAGTGCGCTTGCTTGGACGGCCATGGCACCTCACGTTAGATCATGACCTGCGTCGATGCGTCTTGTATCAGCTCGACTCGAGATACCAGCAGAAGCACGTACAAGCGACTTCAAGAAGATCCTATCCCTTGAGTAATGCCTAGACGGGGCTCAGGATGAAGACATTACGGAAGGTCGGGCGACGGACCTGAAGTAGTTAAAGCTGCATGGATGTTCAGCAATTCAGTATCGTCGATACATATATAGCTCCACGTACGCTTGTAGCAGTGTAAAGCCATACAGACTGCGAGTGGGTCCGGCGTGAGTAAGGAGCGCCCACGGGCTTCATGGACCGTAAGAGAACTCGCCATGCACTGACAACGAGCCCGATGAGCGCAGCGCCGAATGTGCTATCAATGTCTGCCATCCCGACAGTACACCCAAAGGACAGAGAGAAAGTGTGGAGAAAGGAGAGAAGAGCAATTTGGGATGCGGCGGCAGCGAGTCCACATTTTCTTCAGGACGTTATGAACTATGCGCCACCATCAGTAATAACTGAACACGATCGACGCCGGCGCAAGCATCTGTCCGCGACATTCAGTGACGTTCCCCTGGCGGCACATCTTGCCATTTCCAGCGATCCCGGCTCTCGTGCGCGTGGGCCGAGTGAGGTCGGGAATCTCAGAGAACCTGGGACCGCATGCCAGAGGAGGTGAACGGGATGTGCTAGATCGACGCCTCCGACCTCGATGGCAGTGACGAGGATCCGGGCGCGCCTGGCCTTGTCTGTTCCGAGAGCACCTCTTGCGGGTACCTTCGCGGTCTTGGCTGAGCACAGGGGAGGAGGGTGTTTTCGGACGTGGAATGTACGCGTCCCTTGAACGTCGGCGAGCGCAGCGAGAGGCTTATGCCTGGATTCATTGTGAGGTAGTGGCTACTAGGCATAGCTGGAATATTCAAGCAAAACATACTTATCATGAGTTGACAGCAACGATGTTCAAGCCGAAGGAGACAACAGAGCGTCGCCAGCGATGCGGACGCCCATCTACAGTCGATCATCTCGATAAGGAAAGTCCCGACACACGTGGCGTCGGCCACTGGCAGCGATTCGGCCACTGGCAGCGATGTCAATGTCGATGTCGGCTATGTGTGCGTTACGAATCCTATGTAGACATGTCGCAATATACAAAGGGTTCGAAGGCAAGAATACAGAAGCCGACAATATCCGCAAGCTCAGCTCGTTCTATCACCCTGATGGAACTGTCCGAAGTCGATAAATACATCGAACAACCCGGCAGCCAGTCGCAACCAGTCCGACGCGCCGAGTGGAGAAATCAGCGTCCGCAAGCACTCAGACTGGGTAACTGGAGTCGAGTACACCGAGGTATCGTCATCCCTCAGGCTAGGCTCCTTGATCTCGACCTCCTGAATAGCCTCCATTTGGTTGTGCCTCTCAGCGGTGGAACTCTAGCAGCAGCCGCAAACGCAACCGTCAGCTACGCATCGTCAGAGCGTCCTGAGTACTGTACGGACCTTTCGAGGGTAGTGCGGACTGTAGTCCGTAATGGTCTCGATGGACACCGCTACGCCGTCCAGACGAGCCGACTGTTGACGGTGAGTCTGGTAGACAGGTGACCGAGAGTTTCCCATGTGCTCACCTTCGGCGGTTTGGACCCGTGGTCACCGGTGCTGAAGGATTGTTGAAACGAGTGCGCAACGCCGAAATGGTTCAGTTGTACGGCGCCGGCTACTTTGTCCCGCAGGCTCTCGCGGCTGTTGAGGCTAAAGGGGATGTCAGACCTAGCGTGCATGACGAGGAAAGGATAAATGGCACGTACAGCGCTAGGAAGGAGTTGACATAGCCTGTTGGTATGGTAGTCAGTCTCTGGTTCACATCCTTTTCCACTGACACTTGCATTTGCCCATGATCCAGAAGAAGCTAAGCCAAACAAAGTTCGTGGGCATTGCGGCGAACTAGAAGAAAGTCAGACTTCCCGTGTGAATGCAATGACGCGGCTGGAAGACTCGCCGTAACAACGCATATCGTGGCGATGATGCTGAAGGACGCGCTGTGAGAGTCCAGCCCGAACCACCGTACGACGGACGTACCTCGTGGTCAGTCCGCTATTGACGCTGTAGACCATGAGCAATGCCACGACGGAGTCGGTCCTACGGTGTATTAAGGTTCAGCATTGCCCGTTCGCATGACTTCAGCTGTGCACCGCACCTCTTCAGACCTGTCCGCTTCGTGTACAAGTAGTAGCACATAGCCGCAGCGATGATAATGTCCGCGACAGCGGCCGCACCAAGGCCAAGGCATGTTTCCCACTGCGTGCCCTAGCATGTGAGAGTCTGGACGCTAAGGGGTGAAGAGACGTGCGGACCGTGAGGGACTTGAACTTCGAGTATCGGCCGAGTATGAAGCTGCGCAGGGTCAGAGTGCACTCGAGGCCAGCGGAACGGAACTCACGACTCCGCAGTGAAGACTGGCAAGTCGCCGGTGTCAGCATGTGATACCTGGAGTATAACTATCTAGGCCGATTCTCACCGACGCCGAGACCTGCGAATGCAGCAACACAAAGTGGGGTTCAGAAGGTTGCCTTCACACGTCGAGCAGGCCCAGTACTGACCGAAATGGAGGAATGCCAAGACGACCTGGCAGGGCGGTCAGAAAGTCTTTGATACGATACGTAAGAAAGGTGCAGCAGGGCCTCACTCACCACGATACCGGTGATCAACCAGTTGCGGCTCACTGTGAAGGTATTCGCACGATCGGTGAGAGCGGAGCTGATAGTCAATCAGAAGGCAACCCACTCATCCACAAACGACGCGCGAAGAAGCTGTGGAGCTCACGAGTGAGGAGAGCACGAGAGCAGATAGGAGGTGGGACGTACACTTCAACTATGAGTCCGATAAGGCCCTGTCGTCGTCAAGGTCACAGTTACTCGGGATTGAAGGGAGGGGGAACCAAGGGAATACTTACATTGCAGTCCGTTTGCAGCTATAGCCAACAACTTTCAGCTACCAGACCAGATATGCGACCGAGAAGACTCACAGACATGCTCCTAGAAGGATCCGGACATGGTGAGATAAGTATTGGGTACCTGTGCAACCAGGAATGCTCACGTACCAAGTTGTCATGTCCAGATTGCTCGTATTGCCGAAGTTCGTAACTAGGTACCTTCAAGATTGTTCAGTACGGGAAGCGCAAGTGTATGGCATCTTGCTCACCAATATATTGTCCGCGTGCAAAGAGCCAGATGCAAGGTATCCAGTACTCTGCGAATGAGCCGCGACGCATGAGTAGGGGCCCATGCATGATCAGACAGTGAAGCCTCACGTTAAGGTGATAACCTAGATTGGCGTGTTGCGTATTAGCTGGACGAGGCGGTGTAGCAAGTCCACGTACGAGCGACTTGATGAAGGTAGCGTCCTTCGAGTAATTCCTACATAGCGATAAGAATGGGGTGAAGACTCGGTCCGTGCGACGTACCTGAAGTAGCTGAAGCTGCATTCACGTCACGCAATTCAGTCCAGCCTCAGCAGCCTATCCAGTCCACGTACGTTTGTAGCAGCGTAATCCCATACAGACTGCGACAGAGTTCGGTGTGAGTAGCGCTCTCTGTGTAGATGGACAAGGAAGCTCACCATGCACTGACAATGAGCCCGATGAGGGCGGCGCCGAACGTACTGTCAATCATCGCCATCCCGACAGTACACCAGGACAGCACAGGGAAAAAGAAAGAGGAGGAGATTGGGAGGCGGCGGCTGCGCGTCCGCGATGACTTCAGGGCGTGTTATAAAGTCTGCCGAGCACGACCCTATGCGCGCCACATATCCCTGCGGTCCGTGTACGAACCCAGTCTTCTGTTCCTACGAAGAGAACCCCACGGTCTGGGATCTTGGCGCACGCCCGCTTCTGCCGGAGGGCACCCGGCGGCGTTGGTGACGGCAGCCACTCTGCAGAGCAAGTCGCGACACCATGCTCTCATGCTCCCGCTTGTCCGATTTACTTCGTACCGATAGTCGGCAGGCGTGC
Source organism: Cerioporus squamosus (assembly GCA_022592435.1). NCBI lineage: Eukaryota > Fungi > Basidiomycota > Agaricomycetes > Polyporales > Polyporaceae > Cerioporus > Cerioporus squamosus. The sequence continues at coordinate 21,421 of JABYQS010000089.1, read as the reverse complement.
GCAGCGCCGAGGGCATTCTCACCTTAAGAGACAATCACCGTGTTCGTGGGTACGTGGATTCGCTGAGAATCCGTTCGTGCGCAGACGGGTGCGAGCGTTTCCGGCTCTTCGACTGCTTCTTCCCTGCGGCGCTGGGAATATGGCCATTCGATTCCTTGTCGGCAGATAGCTCGCAAGAGGGTATGCCCAGCGCGGACGTGCGGTAAGCTTGCAAAGCCCGTAGGAGGGCATGAGCGAGTTTCATGAGTAGATCCGCGTTCGAGCACCGAGCGTCACGGTGCAGAGCTAGGGGTCCCTCTGAGGAGCATATAGGCATTGCCTCCGAATCCCGTTGGTGGTCCGAGCCAACGTTCTCGCCTAGCCTTGAAGCTTACCAAAGATCGAATGTGCTCGTTGCTAGAGTGGATCGGAAATAACATGCTCACGCGGAGGCAGAGGGTGCCGCCCGCCGAACGACAACAAAAGTCCCTTCATCGAGACAATGCCCATGCCGCGCCCAGCGAACACATTTCGAAGTTCGAGGGTACCGCTCAAGAAATCATCAGAACGGATGTGATGAAGTGAAGATTGCAACTGACGTACGGAGTAGTTGGGAAGAGAACTTCGCCGCTCAACTTCCACCGAACAGGCCATCGTGATATGTCGAAATCCCGCCTCCACGCGCCGAGCAGAACAGAACCAGAGCGTCAAGAGCGGCGCAATCACACGAGGGATACGGAACCTTGCAACCCGCACCCTTCTGGGTCGTCGAATGAATTTGTTGAGGTAATGGTGTTGTCGTCTACTTACTTATGTAGGGTGATGCAGCGGCACGCCCAGGAGGCGGTTGTTAGGGTGCAGGTGGCAAGCTCAAACGGTGGGGGCTCGCGGAAATGACCCAAAGGAACATGACATTGATCATCCGGCATGAAGCACCCGTCGAGGACTCGAGGAGAACAGCGTGGGTTCTGAGAAGTGCTCAGCGCGCGTGAATGCTGGTGTTGTGCGATCATAGATGAGAGGCAAGCCTGGCTCACTCACGCTTGGTGGCACCTCGTGGTTACTGTCCCGGGTCATCATGCCTTTGATGAAATAAGCTTTCCAGGCCAATACCTCGTGACATTGGCAAGAGGCGAAGGTTCACGTTGGCATCGCCTCTGGATGCGAGGTGAGTTTGATAGTCCTATCATGTTCATGAGATGTCTGTCTGGAGAGTCTGAAACGGCGACAGACCTGAGGCAGCGAGCAGAAATCTTCACGAAGCATAACGCCACCGGTGACCGAAGCATGCCACAGGTATTCGAAGTCATGACGTCTTTGTTCCAGTACCAGATGGCAATGTCTTGCAGCGCAGAAGAGCGTAATCCATGGCTTATCCATGGCGTACTTACGCCGTATATACAGATAGGCGTACAGGTCATATGCAGGGACCAACATCCAGCGGCGCTGCCAAGCGGCAACTAGTACTGCAAGGACGTCATGTGTTAGGCCATGCACGCAAACTGGGGAGTCGCAACCGCGACGAACCTCCTCATCCAAGTCAAGATACCACTGGGGCTCATCCTCCGCATATCCCATTGCCTTGAACGTCTTCCGCGCGCGGTCGCGATGCTTCGTGGTGAACTCCGCCAAGTCACGATTGCAGTTCAGCGTAATCAGCAGATTGGAAGTACCTCGCGCGTCTGAATGCACATCCCGTACTTCTCGCAATACTTGTAGACAAGGTTCTCCCAGGTGAGCAACATATCGTACTCCTCATCGTCCGGTCGCTGTTTTACAGCCCAACCCCGACGCCTCGCGTATCCGAATAGCTTGTATTGGTCATAGAGCGCACCATACCAGACGAGTGGCAACTCCTCCGGGTCGCCGCAGTCAACACAGAGCGGGTTCAATTCTGGGGGGAGGTAACGTCTGGGGAACATCTTCCTTATTCTGTCTCCATAAAGCAAAGTAACAATATGTCCATGTACCGAGTGGAGATTGCCTTACACCATAGACGAAATCAGGCATGGGCAGCGGATAGATCATGGGCGGCTGAGGGCCATCGGTAGATGCGGAGGCTGATGGCTTTGAGGATGAGGCAGATGGCAAAGAAGCGGGAGAGTCAGTAGAGGCGGTAGCGTCGTTCGAAAGGGCCGGGTAGGGCCGGGTCGTTGGGTGCCATCGCGCAGGGGTGAGGATGTGGCTGGGAGGAGGAGCGTTAGATGACGTCTGCAGGCAAGAGGCACAAGCGCCCGCCGTCTAACTCATCCATAGACCACGACCATCCACGCTCATCCACAACTCTGGCTTAGGACATCCTTCTCGGAGTATACGCGAGTATGTCTGGGGAATTAACTGGGGAGCCTATCATTGCGTCTTCGTCGCGCGAGACCGAGTCGGTTTCCACGATCCCCTGTGCAATGTCAGTACATCTTCCGCTCGTGTGCCATCCTTGGCTCTCTCCTGAACTACTCACAGTTGTCGACGACAGTTCTCGCGCTACACATGTCCACGCTGCAACATCCCATACTGCTCCTTAGTCTGCTTCCGATCCGAGGTGCGTGCCATGCGTCGTCGCAAGGCTGCAAGGATTGACGGTGCATCGTAGAAACACGCAGGGTGTTCCGAGTCGTTTTACCAGAAGGAGATAGAACAGGACGTGAAGAACGCGCCCAGTGCGAGCCAAGAGGAGAAGCAGCGAATGATGGACCTACTTAAACGCTTTGAAGAGGACTCGCTTGACGATAGCCCGCTCCTCGACGACTCCGATGACGATGAGGGAGATGACCTGCAGCGGAGGTTGCAGAACGTTGACCTCGGTACGTCTCCCACATCTGCCGGCCAAGGCACGTTCGCTGATCGCCCGCCCCCCGCCCCGCACAGATTCTGCATCCTATGATGAGTTATGGAACGCTCTTACCCCCGCGGAACGTGAAAAATTCCTTCGTGCGCTGCAGGACCCTGACAGCGAGCTTGCAAAACAGCTGTTAGCCAGCGAGGTGCTGGAAAGGGAGCAGGTTCAGCCATGGTGGGAGGCTCCCGTAGAGCTTGCCTCTGTGGACTCTACTTCGGCACCTCAGGCATCACCTCGCAGGCACGGGACTAAGCCGGCCGTCATGTCTTTACCCGAACCACTGATCAAGCGGACATCGGAGGCCAGCGCAAGCGGGCCGCTGCTACTTTACAACATATGCGCAGTATGGTGAGCAACATACGTCTCTCCACGTGGATCCCGACTGACGGTGTAGACGCAGCATAGCATATGCGTACGCCATACGTTACTTCGCAATATCGTCGCTCTCTACACTTTCCCTGGAGGACCCAGAGCGCCTTGAAGTCAAGCGGTCATTATCTCAGCTCGTCCCGTTCCTCGTCGATCGCAAGTCCTCGACCGTCCACACCTCCCTGTCTGGTGTCGTGACCGACCTGTGGTCTCGATTTCCTCCGGTACGCATCCCCACGCCGCCGTCTCCGTCAAGTTAGCCTCGACTGACCACGCTGCTTCCTCCTTCAGGGTCACATGGACGCAAAGTTCTTCTCTCTCCTGCTCCAAGACACAGCGCATCTTCTCCGACCGGCCAAGCTGACCGTCGTAGCCTCAAGCGACCCCGCGCTGAGCCTCGAAGACCACCGGAGCGCAAACGCGCTCCGCGTCTTCTCGGACCTCGCCGCCCTCTTCGGTGATTCCTGCTCACGACGCGCATAGCACGCGAAGAGTGCGAAGGCGAATCATGTCGTGCACAAGCTGATGTTCTACGCGGCCTATGTCATCGGCACACCGGCGCCCATGCTGCGCGTACTGGCCGACGAGGCGACGATGCAGGCCAAGACCCTTAAGAACGAGAGTGCTCGAGCAGCACCCAGCGGCGGCGGAGCTAGGGTTAGAAGAGTGCCAACGAACACGGGTGGTCCGAGAATCGAAGAGCTCGTATAGGTGCCTTATATGAGACGGTTAGCAGCGAATTGTAGCCACAACTGTACAGCACCGACACGCAACTATGTACTTGTCTCATGCCCTCCCGAGTGCTCCCAGCCTTGGGAAGTGTCAATCGATGGCAAGGAGGGCCTGCTCTGGCCTGGTACCTAGCACAGTGCCGGAGCCAATAAGTACACGCATAGTATCCACCCCCTCGTCGACGGCTCCACCCTGCTGAACGGCACCAGGAATGAGAGCTGCATATCAGAACACATTGATAACCTGTCGTATGGTACTATGCTACAAGAGACGTCTACACACGATATAGAGCATTGACATGGACAAGGGATGGTGGGAGGGAACGAGGAAGCGAGCGATGAAGACGTCGACGGACAGCTTGCAAGTTGCGACAGACATTGACAAAGTACAGTATGACGGCGGGAGACGCCCAGCGGAGAACACCACTAACTTAGGCGACGTACGCGAACGTGTCGCGGGTGCCCTCCACACGCTCGATATACTCCTTCTCGAGCAGGTGGTCGATCGCCTGGATCGCGCGAGATCAGCAACGGGACACGGTGCGTACACTATTGGGATGACGTACCTTCTTGATGTCGGGGATCTTGGGCGTGAACCGCTGGGAGATCTGCTGGATGACCTCCTGGATGAGGGCCTGGTTCTTCATCGTCTTGCGGGCCTTCATGATACTGGATATAGGGTCCCCCCGTTAGCTAGCTAACTCAGCATGGGCACGTCCAGGATGAGACTTACCGAACGATGGTCGCCTGGATGACGTACTTGCGGTCCTCGTCGACAGTCTTGAGCACGTCGGTCGATTCAGCCTTCTGCTCCGCCTTGATCGGCGTGTTGAGGTTGATGCGGATCTTCTTCGACTTGAAGTCTGCGAGAGCGGTCAGCGAGGGCACTTCTAACCAACGCTTCGTCGACACGTACTCGGGTTCAAGTCGTACTGATCCGCCTCCTCGTTGATCAGAATCTTCGCCTTGACAAGAACAGCGAGGACCTGCTTGAGGATGTCCTTGCTGATCGCCGTTGCAGTCAGGAGCTCGTCAAGCGAGAGGGTATCGTTGTTGTTGTACTGCAGGAGCACTGCCATCTGCCAAGAGCTCGTCATAAGGATGTACTTCTGGTTGAGGTAGTTCGTCCGCAGCTCGTTCTTCGAGTAGTTCCACAGCCAAGTGAGCTTACGCCCAGAGTGCTTCTGCTGGTAGTACTGCGAGAATCGGGTGTAGGTGGGGAGGATGTCCTGCGGGATGATGAAGTCGTGCGTGGGCGGGTTCAAAGGCCAGAAGTTCGTGCCGAGCACCATGATGCTGAACGTGATGTCCATGTCGTCGTGGTTCTGCTGCATGCGCTCCTTGAAGTTGTCCGTGAGATCCTTGCTCAAACTCATGTCTGCCAAGCGGTGTTAGTCGAGCTGGGAGCAGGTAGGAAGGATCGTACTGACCGGTGAACATGCGCTGAAGCTTGTTCGTGTACTCGAAACCGCAGGCCTCCTTCAGCTTCGAGATCATGCTTGCCTCCGCCTCGTCCGACGCCGATACGCCATGGATGAGACGCTTCGAGAGCTTCGTCGTGTAGAACGACTGGAAGACATCCTTGTCATCGATGTACTTGAACAGAATCATCTGATACCCCGTGCACGCGATCAGTCAATGCAGAGGATGGTGAAGCGAGTAGACGTACCACTTTGTTGAGGGCGCCCTCAAGGTCCCCTTCCTCGGCCATCTTGTTGTTCTTGCGAAGCAGCGCATCCGCGTGCTTGGCAAGAAGTTCAGGGGACTTGGTTGTCGACGTACCAGTGGCAGCATTGCGGTTCACGAACTCTCTGCAAGCCTTATCGAGACTTGCGACGAAACCAGCCTCACCACGGAAGCTGCGGGTGACAGTCTCCGAGTTCTTCTGGTGCACCTCAAGCAGTGCGTCGACGTAGGCTTTGGGATCTACCTCTGCAGCGGCACCACCCTCACCAACGAGCTTCGCGACAGCTGCGAGACCTGCCCGCTTGACGTGCTCCTCGAACTTCTTGCGCAGCGGCTCAAGGCCTCGGGGATACGAGACAGGAGAGCATACATGCGCTGGAGATCTTCGTCCTTGTCGTAGTCCAGCAAGCCTTGGAAGCTCTCCCACATGAGCTCCGCATGCTCTCGGATGAGGACGTGCTCGCACTTCTGGATCAGCGCCTTGCGGGTGTTGGTGTTCATGTATCGCTCAACACGGTCCTCCTCCTCACGCAAGCGCTCCTCAGCCTTCTTGAGGTAGTCGGCGACACTGTTTTCGGACAGAAGGCCTTAGACTCTTGCCGATAGTACTTCTCGGTCGCCTCGAGGAAAGGCGTCTCGAGATGTTCCCGGTACACCTCGTAAGAGACCTTGTTGATGTCGCTCTCATCCAGGCCAAGCGAGACGAACGAGTCGACGACCTTCTTCACAAGACCCTGGTCAATCGTCTCACCGTTCCGTTGGCGCTCGATCAGGCGGAGGATGGCGCCCGCGAGCTTGGAGTGCTTGCTCTGTACATGGAGGAAGAAGTTGGACTTCCATTGTACGAGTGCGAGCTGAACGGAATGCGCAATGAGCTGCAGGTAAGAGATGCCACTGATGGGCGCGTACCGTGTATACCGGATAAACGCCCTTCCTGCCCTCGTCGCGTTCCCGCTTCACCCAATGGCGGTTAAGGTATGTGAAAAGACGGTTGATATAGTTGGCACCGGTGGTGTATCGATCCCACTCCTGGGCGTAGTACCGCAGCAGCGCTTCGTCCTGCAATGCGTCCGATGCCTATGTGTGGCGAAGAAGCGCTCAGGTAAAAGGTTCGTCATGTAGGAGTGGCGGGAGCATGACTTACGGTTCTGAGGGTCTTGAGGTGGTTAACGAAGTATTTGATGAGGTTGTTGTAGAGATCAGAGCCCATCAGGTTCGCGCCGGCTGCTCAGAAGTCAAGCAGTGTTGGCGTGGACGACAGAAATGGATACGTACTGCGGTGGCCAACGGCGCCTCCCTGGTCTCCTGTTCCGTGCATCTTCGAGGACGTGCAGTAGTTGTAGGAGACAGTGTAGAGACTCATGTACTTGGAGTACGAGACTCCGGTCTGGAGCTTGGTCATGATATGGTCGACGCCCTCCTCGAGATAGGCCCAAGTGGTGGCGAGGTCCGCGTTGGGCGGGGGCATGGGATACTGGTTGTTCCCCGTCGCCATATCGTATGTCGTAACTGATCAGCACGTGAGAAGGGGAAAGGAGACGAGAGGAGGGAGGAGGACAAAGTGGTCGAGGGACAAGCACCGCTTAGGCGTCTCGGCTTTGCATGGCTGCCTCAAGTCGCGCAGCGTGTCGGCGCTTCCACGCGTAGACTCACTCTCCGCTCATCGTCGCAAATGCTCGCGCGACTCAACTTCGACGTCTATATGCTTCGTCGTCCAGGGAAAATCGTTTGCAGGAGAGCGTGAAAAGACCTGCTTTATTCCTTCTGGTCCAATCAGTAACTGCGTTGATCCCCGGGCCCACCATGACAGTATGCCACGCTGCTCAGGCTACTTACTAGCGGTCAGGCATTTAACCCATCAAACTGCGTTCCAGGTATGACTGCGGAGTTAGTGGCACGAGTTACACTGAAAAGTGGATCTCTTGACAGCAAAGGCTGAGACCCGCGAATCACATGCTTAATGGCAGCCGCGAGGTACTTCATAGTCTCATACGACCTTCCCCATGCCGACGCTTTGGATCTAGATATTCGCCAGACCAGCGACAGCATCTGGATTTCAGCTCCTTCCGAGCTCAGTGGAGCCTACTCCGGTTCTGCCTCCGAGTCTCCGATACTGCCCACTTCAACAGCCTACTGCGCACACTCGACGGAACTTCACGAAAACTGCAGGCTGGCTATTGGCGAAACTCACTCTGAGCTTGACGTACTTGTTGCCTTGCATCTGGTATAATGGAACTACAACGTTCGCATTCTCTCAAGGATCACCGGGAGATGTTTGGTGCAGTGTTACGACTCCCGGAGAACACTCACAAATACGTAGTCAAGCCGTCGGTCATGTACATTCCTTCACACAAGTCCGGCAAAGAGTCTGCCGCGGCGGTGGCCAACGGGATTCGCTTCTGTCGATCCCGATCGACGTCAGCCCGTCACCTCCCGCCAGCCTCAGACGGCAACACGGCGAGCTCTCAGACATCCAAACCCCACACACTTGCCCGTCAACCGCTACCATCTCGCCTCACGCCGCCCACGACGCCCGCTACCTGCATCACTTCTACTCCGTTCGTCACACCGCCGCCATGTCTCACATCGTCTTCACCACCCACGCGGTCCTCACTGCGCAGGTCCACGGCCCGGTCGGGATGTTCGACTTCATCTCCGACAAGATGGACGTCGACGCTACGTCCCTGATCAAGGCGGGGGCTCGGAAGCTTCACGGCGGGACCGTGGAGCTCTACGGCCTCTTCGAGAAGGACAGGTTCATGCCGGCAGGCAAGCGCGGCAAATTCCAAGAGGACGTCGAGATGAGAGTGGTGAGTTCATCTTCATCCCGCCGTGTTCGACAAGCTACAGTCAAATCATACTGTGCCAGGCGGACGATGTGCTCGCCAAACCAGGTTTCTTTACGAAGCGTGTTCGGTTTTTGCGCGCGCTGGCGAAGTCGAAGCTCAAGGTGCGCTGCTTGCTTCCCGCACGATTCTTGTTCGCTGAAGATTACTGTCGGATAGCCTTTCAAGAAGCCCTCGAAGGCAGGCCAACTCATGGACGTCGACGACGACTACGACACCGCTCCTGCCACATTCATGTTCACGTTCTCCTCACGCTCTATGTCGCCTGAGCGCGCTCGCGAAGGACCAGGTGCAGGTACACAGCTTGGCGTCTCGACTTCCACATCCACCGAACAGTCCGCCACGGCCGCTACCGAGGTCCCAGCTAGCATGTCCCAGCAGTACACCGTCGACAGCCCTGCGTCCATCAATGTTGCCATCGATGAACTTGCGTCGGCGCTCTCCCGCGTCCAGATAACCCCGCCTATCGACGAGAATCGCTCCGGTCACGGTACCGCGTCCGGAGCGGTAGTCGACTCCACCAAGGGGGAGGTCAGGGAGCCTGCATTCGATCCCAAGCATGAGGACTATGAGGCAGCGGTTGTCTCGGTTGCTGCTAGGGGAGAGGAGGGTCAAGCTTTCGCCGCGGTACCGGAGGATCTGATGGAGCAGTACCAACTCGAAGCCTTTTCCAAGGTACGCATCCGTCACTAATCATCTGTGATATAGCTGAGGGTATCTGTAGGCCCAGGCTGGTGGGCGCGAAGTCGGCGATTCTGAGGAAAGCGCCACCCCGCCCGTTGTGCTCGAAGACAGTAAGGACAAGGAGATTGTCTCCTCCGTGGTCGTTTCGGGGAAGGCTTCCCAGGTTCGTCGTCTACTGGATCGGTTCGACATTATCTTACATAGCTTCAGGACATCGAGGCGTGTGAGGCTGAGGGCGCTGTCGCGCATATCGAGCCCTCGGCCGCATTCAACGATACACCGTCTATGGATTCTGGTGGGGGACCTCTCCTGAGTTCGCTCTCGATCTCGATCAGTTCTCTCACCGTGGTCAGCGCCGAGGACGATACTGACGACACCGACCGTCGACGAACATCTTACCCCTGAAGTCCCTGCATGTGTCCCGTCTTACTTACTGTGGCAGGCCCGTAATCCTTCGCCTGTAGTTCCGGACGAAGATGAGGAGAATCCGAAGGCCCTCTTGATCGTCTTGACAACAGCCGACGACGTCGACGTCCGCCCGGCACCTCCGGACGCTAGCATAGACACCCTGGTCGCACTCTTCTCCCAGCTCTTGCCACGAGCAGGAAACCGAGAGTCCCTTGTCCTCAAGTGTGGACGAGGGCGTCGTTGAACCGGAACCTGCGGACGACGATAGCAACGATACACTCGTTACCGTCTTCGTGGAGCTCCCCAGCCACGAACAGAACTGTAACAAGACTTCGTCAGCCGAGGGCGCCATCGCTTGCCCAGCACCTACAGACAACACCTTCGACTCTACCACTCTCTCCACCGACCAACCCTCCAGCGACGCTTTGTCAGATAGCCCATCTGTCACTGTGCTTTCTGTTCATCCAGCTCTTGTTCAAGCGCTCACTGTCGCCGACCCCTTCTCCACCGTCGACGAGCAAGAGGACGACTGGGGGCACGATGCCTCCGATATGACCGATGATGACGATGGCGAGGAGGAGGTTTGGTACGAGGTCTCCAATATGATCGAGGACGAGGACGTAATCTGGCACGAGTGCGAAGACTCCTTCAAGCCTGTCGTCCAGGACTTTGCTTCCGCTCCTGCGCAGTATCGGTTCCCTCAGCACGACTCTAGGGTCCTCTCTGGCAGCCTCTACGATCACGACGACAAGATCGATGTCGATCTCGCTGGCGACCTCCGCATTCTCTGCGCTCACCTGACCACCTCCGTCGCACGACTGGGCTCGTTGATCACTTCTTGGCTGGCGATCTCCTGCTAGCCTTTCCGGTTTTCAGCCCCAAGAAGCGTAAGGATCCTGCTCCATCAGCTCACTTTGGCTTGCTTGCATATAGTCCGTCCCTGAAGAAACAGCGCGTCATCTCTTTCTAGTCCTGCTTGCATACAAGAATATCATCACAGCCCACCTAAAGCCTGCACACCGCCTATCTACAGCCTACACACCGTCCAATCATCCACAACCCAGCCCCAGCATACTACTGCTTCGCCGTTGTTACTTCGGCAACATGTGGCGATGTTGATGCACTACAACATCTCTGCTCTGCTACCCCAGCATCGCTACTACTATTGGCGACCATGCCTTCAAGTCTGCCCTGAGTATCGTCAAACGTTCGTCGAAAGGTCGAGTTGCGCATATTCGGCATCCACACCATGTTGGCCGAGCTTCAGCTCTCCGGTGAGTCCCCCTGCCTAATTTAACGTTCTCTGTCACCTCATCATTCGGCCCTCTACCAGACCCTCAAGCTCGATATTTCCGTCGACCTTCGGCTTGACCATCGCGCGAAGGTGACTGTCGACGCTCCCTGGCATCGACAGCGCCCACGTTGCGACCCGCGGCAAGTTCCTCCGCCTGCGGACCGCTCTCTTTATTCTATGAGAGCCCAACGCGTGCGAACAACGCTCTTTTCGCACTTCGCCTTCCGACACAACTGCAAGGCTGCTCCGCTCGACCGGCCAGAGACTATCGACGAATCCTCTGGCCTCATCCCTGTAGCGCCCGTCATCTGCTTGATCATCTCGCCCCGCCGGTCTTCAAGAGTCAAGCTGCCTGCAGCACCCTGACCCGCCCGTACAAACGGTCATGCCTCCGCTAGACGTCTCAGTGACTTCGTTCCATCCCTGCGACATGTCGCTGGGTCTGTCTCTGTGAACTCCCTCCACAGCACGCGTTGACACCGTTTGTACGCGTACACCTTGAGCAGCATATTTCTGTTTATGCGTGTACGGTCGAGCTAGGCTTCCTTTCCTTTGTATATCTTCGTGTACTGTCTGATTTGTTCGCTAACATATCGACGTACATCTCATATCACATAATCTCCAGACAACTCATAGTACTTCACCATACTTACAGTCCTCAGTAACTAATCCCATGCATCATGTCCAACTTGATCTGCGTCTGTGACTTCTGGTTCAGTCCAGAAGCGTACATCTAGCAACTGTCCCGCTGGATGAACGTGCAAATGTATGAACGGTCGAACCCCCATGGCCGTACATACGCGACTCGGACCGGGAGATGGCATGGACGCGTCGCGGGTGGGGTGATGTCACGACGCGTCTTACGGGCGTCTCACTGATTTTCTCCTCATCCGCGAACTCATCTGACTCTCTGTCTTGGCTTGGGTATACTCTCTCGCTCTCAGCAGCACGCTTGGGTGAAGGTGATAAACTCGGATATCAATGGATGAAAACTTCCCCGCGACAGGATCGTCGACAAGCACCCCAAAAGCACCGGAGCACCTCAACAGCACCGGACTTCGCGTCGAGTATGCTGAGGGAAAGGGACGTGGTGTATACGGTGAGCAGCCGCACTCAGTGTAGATGTTGCATATACGCGTTCTGAACGCGGAGGCCTGCTAGCTTCTCGCGAGATCCCCGCACAGACCTTGGTCGAAGTCAGCCCAGTCCTCCTCTTCACAGCACAAGAGTACGCAGATCACGGGAAGCACACCGTGCTTGACCACTACACGTTCGTATGGCGGGACGGGCGGATGGCCCTCGCTCTCGGCCTCGGTACGTCTGTCTGACCCGCCTGAATCAAGTCCGAGCTCATCTCAATCCAAGCTGCGGGGTACCGTTGTCGATGAGCAGGCTCGCTGTTCAATCACTCACAAAGACCGAACGTCTCGTACACGATCGATCCCGCGACGGAGTCGATACGCTACGTGACCTCGCGCAGAGTGCTCCCGGATGAGGAGCTGTGTATATTCTATGGCCACAAGCTCTGGTTCGACCCCGTCGATGCCGCGGACAGGTCGGAGCCGTTTTCGGAGCTTGTGGATGACTCGCCAGACGACCCATGGTGCGCGCTTCCCAATAGTGGTGTGGACGATGAAGAGGACAAGGGCGAAGGGCCATCGAAGCTGGATGCTATGTTTGACTCGTTCGACGGGGGCGATTCTGAGCAGGTCGTGGCTGAGGAGGATTTACCATTCAGGAGGCTGAAGCTTACCCCGCAAGACGAAGAGGAGGAAGAGATGGACGCGGTGCGAAGAGGTGAGACATCTTTCGGTGTGAGTTGAGCTGTGTCAATAAAGTCTGGCAGAGGACGCGTGGGTGGTCGATCTCAAAGATCCCCGGCTCGCGGCTGTAATGCTGAAGTACGTCTTGTACTTGCTGACAGGCAGTCTGATCGTTCTCTGACCGATCTATGTGCGCAGGTGGCTGAAGCAAAGTGGCTTTGACACTCCCTCCATGGCCCACCTGAAGCGCATCCGCAAGCTCGACGACAAGATGAGCATGGTGCTCATACTGACCCGAGAACACCCTGATCCGCCCCAGTTCCCCGAGCATATAGAACTCTCGCCGCCATACGTTATCCCCGTGCCCAAATCTGCGGCGCTGACGATGACATCGCTGAAGCTTAAGTCTTCGCTTTGGCCAACGATATACGCTCCGCGTAAGAAGTTCGAGCCTGAGCCGTGGACGAGGGGCAAGGTACGCTGGGCATGTGCTGCCATGAAGCAGGTTGTCCAGGTAGCTCAACACGCTGGAACTGAAGGCGAGGTACTGTCCACTTTCTCTCATGCAATACTCAATGTATCTGACCTCTAGGCAGTTACCAATTGCTGCCTACGTCCCGATACCGTACGACGAGGAGACCAAAATCGCCACCCGCATGTCCGACCCCATCAGTGCGCACGACACCCGCAAGTCCGCCTGCCACCCTCTTCGACATTCGATAATCAACCTCGTCCGCGCCGTCGGGGAGCTGCGCGCCTCCTCGACCGCATCCGCTGCCACCTCCCTATCCCCTCCACCGCAACTCACTCCAGTCATCAACGTTCCTGCACCCTCGCTCGACCAAGTCTCAGCCGCACTCTCCAAACCATACACGAACCCCATCCACTCTCACTCTTCACCCGAGTCCCGTCCGGAGGGTGGAATACGCAACGGCGCCCACTACCTTCTGACGTCGCTCACGCTCTTCACGACGCACGAGCCATGTATCATGTGCAGCATGGCGCTTCTGCATTCTCGCGTCAAAGAGGTCTTCTACCTCATCCCGATGACGAAGACAGGCGGTTGTGGGAGCGTGACGTGCGTCCCTCGGTTGGAAGGGGTGAACCATCGGTATGTTGTCAATGCGTGGAAGCATGTCGGGACAGAGGATAAGGGTGATGAGGTGGACGAGAGTGGACTCGAGGTGGAGGAGGCGTGCGATGCGTAGACTCAGTTCGTTCGGCCTTCACCCGGAGTGGGTGCAAGCGGGACGAGGGTCGTATCGCCATGCTTGAACGTCCATATCCCCGTGCGCACGATTCGCAAGCGGCTGGGACAGAAGGGGTCCGGGCACGCGACCTCCGCATCGGTCGACATCCAGTCGACCTCGACGTGGACTGACCGATACATCTCTTGAATATTTGCTATATCCGACCAGTTCTGATAACGGTCGTCACTGTGTGCGCCCGCGAGTCTTCGCTGGCCGCTCTAGTATACTCGAAGGAAGTGAGTGCGAGCAGTGTTCAACGTGTTCCGTGGGTCATGGCTCACACCGCTTGCTACAAGGTGGCTGGACGATGCTTCTCCAACATCCGCACTCCTCGTAGACCCTGTGTGGACCCCAGCGGCACGAGAGTGCAGCATCTGGAAACCCTCGGTATAGCGCGCCAGTGAGTAAAGGCTGGACAGACTTTGCGCGTTGGCTTGATTGCAGCCCGATACACGATGTTCCAATCGTCTACGTGACAGCGTCCATACGCTCCGGGGCGTCACCTACAGACGAAGCTCGTAAGGCATCCAAGCCGTGGGGAAGCAATGACTCAGCGAACCCCAACCCAACAGTTTACGCTGGTACAAGACCACTGCCGTTTACACTGGGGAGTGAAATGTACGTCTCTGGTTCTGCTGCTTGCTCATCCAGGTACAGCGGGTCCTGTCGTCGTGCCTGGGAGGTTGTTAGTAGCCCATGAAATCGAGCCCCTTGCCTCTCGTACAAAGGCCACCTGAATTGCGGCAACGATCCTCAACTCGTCTTCGCATCTCTTCCTCCTGAATACCCAACTGCTCCTCTTAGCTTCACGCCATGGCCCCCATGTTCAATGCTCCTGCACCCAACGTCCCGTACTTCGTGCCCCGCGTGTATCCACCCGCTGGAATCGCTCTAACCCGCAGCCAGACGGGAAGCCCATTCCCACTCTCTTCCAGCCTGTTACGATTCGCGGTGTCGAGTTTCAAAACCGTATCTGGGTGAGTCTTGAACGGTAACATCGTCGTACTTCTTCTCTGGAAAAACCCCCAATAGCTTGCCCCCATGTGCCAGTATTCTTCAGAAAATGGAGTGATCTTTACCTGGAAGCTCGCACATCGTAAGTACTCGTACGCCTTCTTTTGCCTAGTTTGCCATGTTGAGCTTACCGATTGCCAGTTGGAGGCATCCTCACACGCGGCCCAGGTCTCTCATTTGTTGAGGCTACGGCTGTCGCCCTGAGGGCCGCATCTCACCCGAGTGCGCAGGTATCTGGAACGACGAACGAGCCTCCGCATGGGCGAAAGTCGTCGAGTTCGCGCACTCGCAGAACCAGAAGATCGCTATACAGCTCGCGCACGCGGGCCGCAAAGCGTCCACGCTCGCCCCATTCATCAATCCCGCGGCCGTTGCGGACGACGTTGCGGGTGGCTTGCCTAACGACACGATTGCGCCGAGTGCGCTCCCGTACAGCGATGGATGGTCGCTCCCGAAGGAGCTTACCAAGGTGGAGATCAAGGACGTCGTAAAGGCGTTCGTCGACGCTGCGAAGCGAGCGATGAAGGCCGGCTTCGATGTCATTGAGATTCATGGCGGACACGGATTTCTCATCACCTCGTTCTTGAGCCCGACGAGCAACAAGCGCATCGACGAATATGGCGGCAGCTTCGAGAACCGCATCCGGTTCTTGGTCGAGGTTGTCGATGCGCTGCGCGCCGTAATGTCGCCGACCATGCCTCTACTCTTCCGGTACATTCCCCTTCCGCGCCCATTCCGGAGTTGCGACTGATGGTGAGCGACGGTTGATAGCGTGTTTGCGACGGAGTGAATTGAGGAGGCACTCCCTGATGAGCCTTCGTGGCGGTCCGAAGACACGGTCCGTCGGCTGGCTGTCGTCCTCGCTGAGCACGGCGTCGACCTGATTGACATCTCTTCGAGCGGCAACCGCCCTGCGCAGCGCGTGCAGACCATCTCTTCGCAGCCCGGTGCCAAGTGCCCCTCGCTGCGGCGGTGAAGGAAGCTCTGGGAGACAAGATCCATGTCGCTGCAGTCGGACGCATCCACACTGCGTCGCTCGCGGAGAGCACACTCGACAAGGTTCGTCATACACACAACCTGAGGACGAAAAGGAGACTGAGTTGGCATGCTACAGGGCCAGGCTGACGTGGTCCTTGTCGGACGTATGTTCCTGAAGAATCCCAGCTTGGTCTGGTCGTTTGCGGAGGAACTAGGGATTGAGCTTCACCACTCTGCCCAGATCGGATGGCCTTTCAAGAGACGCACACCGGCTTCTCGCCCGGAGCTGAAATAGTGGATTTTGGTCCCTTCCCAGAGATATTAAGGGGAACTATCATAGATGTGTAGATGGTCTAGTATGTAGTAGTTGAGGATCTAACTCGGTGGCTTCGTTCTTCCTGTTTCTCAGCGCAATAACACGCGTTCCACTACTCTGATTTAAGCCGCTGTTTCGTGTCAGAGTGCAGCCATGTGAACTCGCTGTCGTCGCGTTGCCAGTCGCGCACTCTTCGAGTCTCACCCTGAGGACTCCGCTCCGGCCCCGAGCAGTGTACGTACCACCGCTCATATCCGAGTCTCTCTTTGCCTTCATGATTTGCCGTCTATCACCGAAATGTATAAGTACCAGTCAGTCCGCGAACGGCTACTATACCAAACCCAAGCCGCGGAACTCCTCATGTAACGGCGACTGAGTCTGGGCAGCGCGCCAGCTTCGTTCCTGCGCCCTGATCCTCACGAACGCCTGATACACGCCATACAGCGCAGCCCACCGATCCAAGAACTCCTGTCTTCCTCCAACGCCGCGCCCCATATCCCGGCTTCAGGGAAGACCTCCTCCCAGCAGTGCTCAACATAGATCAACGCCGGGAACAGCGCCGACAGGTATCCCGCCAGAGCAGCCTCGTCGTGGAGCTTCGGCCGCCCTACCCCGAGCCGTTCGAGGAGGTGCGGGCGCAACGGGTCGAGCTGTGGATAGGCCGCATCCGGAAGAGCAAAGGTTGCCGCGGTGATGTGGGCGAGAGGGACGTCCAGCCGCTCGAGATCTGGACAGCACTCCGCAAAGTAGCGCAGACCGTGGACTGTCGTGTGGATGGCACGCTGCGGCGTGTGGTCGTCTACCCAGTGGTAGAGGGTGAGCTGCCGGATCTTCGGCCACGCCTGGGCCATCGCGCAGAGAGTGGCGTCGTCCACGGCGGCACAGACTGACTCGCTGAGGACGAGTTCTTCCAGTGCGGACAGAGAAAGGAGGGGCTCGAACGCCTCCGGAGGGAGCCCCTCGATCCACCGGAGCGTGAAGACGAGCGAGCGGATGGACGTCTGCGAGGACGGAAGTGCAGAGACTGCGGACCCGAACGCTTGGAAGGTGCCCGTGGAGGACTGTTCTCGAACGTCTGCGGCGATTGACTGGAGAACGGACGAAGAGACGTGGCCGAGGAGCTCTATGCACTCGTCGAGCTGGGACGCGTACAGAACGAGCATACGGAGCGCGGCAAACGGTACCGTAACGCCTGTCGGCCAGGCGTCTGCCAGTAGCTCGTCCCGAGGCGGTACGCGGAGCTCCAAGCATCGGAGTGCAGGGAGAGTAGAGAGCTGATGTATCGCTCGCGGGCGCAGTGCCGTGCGGTCTACTTTCACGTAAGTGAGCGCCGAGAGACCACATAGCGCCTGAGACAGAGCATCTCGCGCGAAGACGCGCACCTCCGTGGCAAAGGCGAAGGACGTGAGACGGGGGACGAGTTCGGGCAGCCTCTGAAAGAAGACCTCCAGAATGGGGTCTTGTGTGGTCATATCATCGGTGCGGCGATCGGGTCGGCCAGTTTGCTCGTTGAGGTACAGTACAGTGAAGTCGAGATTCTTGAGGGAGGGCCCGACGAAGAGATGGAGGGGATGCGCATATGCCTTGCAGTCGATGTATGCCACCTGCCGGTACTGGATGACCTCGAGGTTGAGGGGGAGGGAGGGCCAGATCGCCTGCAACATCTCC
This sequence comes from Cerioporus squamosus, assembly GCA_022592435.1. Classification (NCBI taxonomy): domain Eukaryota; kingdom Fungi; phylum Basidiomycota; class Agaricomycetes; order Polyporales; family Polyporaceae; genus Cerioporus; species Cerioporus squamosus. Next base: position 3,599 of record JABYQS010000089.1, on the reverse strand, counting down.
CACAACTCGGGTGACACGTCATACTCGTTGTAGGCGGCCCCGGTGAGTGCGTTCCGCCAGCCCCAGTAAGAGCTATATCGAGGAACGATGCGGCGTATATATGGTGCATAGACCGCAAAGCGGGCGAGATCGTCTAGCCTCAGGGGCCGCGTGGCTTTCTACCGGGAGTTATAGCGTCAGTGTTCGGCTTCCACACATTCCAACTTCCCATGCACATACCAGGGTTACAGCTGGTGCCATACCGAGGGTTCCAGAGGGAGTGTGCGGTCTTGCATTGCGTTCGGGACGAAATGCGTCGCTAGGCATGGTTTGGAACATGGGCACGAATGAAGGGAGCGTGTGCCATATCTGCTGACAGGCGTATTGGTGGACTAGTCGGGACGTCCTTGCGAGAGTAGTGAGCGTGTTCAGCGAGGCTGTGTTCTTGCAGATGACATGCCAAACCTCCGGAGGTATCTTCAGCGTACGTTGAACCTCCATCGCCCTATGAGTGCAGAGTTCAACAGATAGTCAGATAAGCGGGAGGGTACTTAGTAGGAGCTGGAGACCAACCACATTGCTTTGTTCTGAAAGTGACTTGCCAGTGATGTCGCTAGGGTAACCAGATGATCCCTCGACCGCCTGAGTCTGAGTGCACTAGTGTAATTGTTGCGTACATACTGTGGCTGATGCCTCCAGACCAAACAATCTGCGCAGTACCACTTGTGCAGGGTGTCGCTTTTAAGGCTCGTCGTGGTATGAAGATGGCTGCGCAGCGCGCTGGCCCGCGGGGCGCGTGGATACAGTGGCATACACGCGCTTACCATAAACAGGATCCATACCAAACGTTCTTCCTCATGGCAGATTTGTAGGGGATGCATCCGATCCGGAGGCCATAGGATGAATATGACTGTGGTATAACATCGTCCAAATGAAGTCCATGGCTGGGTACTCCTGCGGTATGCATATGCAGAACCAGCACGCATCAAAGTAATATATGGTGAAAGTCCGCGTGTGTATGTTACTGTACAGTTGTCCTCACGTGTGCGAGTCATCGTCGAGCTTTAGCAAGGTGCCAAATAGCTAAGGTACACCCAAACGCGTCCGTTAGCCAGCCAGCACCGCACAAGTCCGGAGAGAGGCTCTCACTTCAGTTCTTCTGCTTGTACTGCTTTCGCAGCTCCTCATACGCCTCGAGGATCTTCCCGTGTTCCTTACTGCCCTGCTCGAAGCCGGTGATGTCGGCGACAACCTTCTCAATACCCTCCTTCTCCACCCGCTTCTGCAGGTCCATCGCCTGCATGTCCTCGTCATGGTCGAACAGGAGCGCGGCAGCGATGCCCTTCGACAGATTGTCCGTCGGCAGGCCATACTCCAGCGCCATCGCAGTCGGGCCCAGCAGCCGGTCGCCCTTGGCGAGCTTCCGGAGCGGCTCGCGCCCGACGCGCGTGACCTCGTCCTTCAAGCGCGGATTTGAGAAGCGGTCCATGATCTTCTCGACGTACTGCCTGTACTCGTCCTCGTCGAACTTGTGCTTGCGCCTGAGCGCGGCGCCCGCCTCGTTCCACAGCGCGGCGTGCACGACCGCGCGGATTTCGTCGTCGCGCACGGCCTCGTCGATCGTCTTGTGGCCCTTGAGGAAGCCGAGGTACGCGCTGATCGCGTGCCCGCAGTTGAGCGTGAAGAGCTTGCGCTCGATGTATGCGTCGAGCTCCGTTGTGAGCTTGACGCCCTTGAGGCAGGACGTTCGGCGGCGTCTGCTGCAGCGCGTCCTTGTCGACGACCCACTCGTAGAAACCCTCGACGCCCACGTCGAGCGGGTTGTCGCTGTCCTTCGGGTCGTACGGAGGCACGATACGGTCGACGGAGCAGTTCGCGAAGCCGACGTTCTCCTTGACCCACTGCTTGTCGTCGTCGGAGAGGTGCTCGAATACGTGATTGCGGAGGGTCGTGGTTTGGTTGATCATGTTCTCGCATGCGATGATGTTGATAGGCCCCTGCTTCGCCTCGCGGCGAGCGTACAGACCCTTCGCGATGGTCTGCGCTATCTTCCCGAGGATGGCGGGACCGACGGCTGTGGTGACGATGTCGAGCTCGGGGCTGGCGAACTCCTTGATGATGTCGTCGGACGTGCAGATCACCCCGGAAACGTCGGAGATGGAGTTGCGGTACTCCTCATCCTCGTCGAGGATTAGAACGTCGTAGGAGTCCTGGTTGTTCAGCTGTTGGATGACTTGCTCGTTCACGTCCGCGAATATTACGTGGTAGCCGGAGTCGACAAGGAGTGGCCCTATAAAGCCGCGTCCAATGTTACCGGCGCCGAAGTGGATTGCTTTGTGACGTTGTTCGGACATGTCTCTGTCAACGCAATGTGTGAGCATTATCGTTCAACACATGGAGGATCCAATTTTGAAAGCACGGCAGGTAGGACTGAGCTGAAAAGACATGCGCGGAACATGTATGGCAATGTCGTATTAGTACCACAAAGGTAGCCCGGGAAGAACGTCTATGCGTCTCGGTACGACCAGCTAGACATCGTCATAAGACTATGACCGTGCAGTCGGGTAGTCATGCCGCGAGGATAACAAAATCGAACGTGTGTACTCACCAAGTCGTAAAAAGGTCGTATAGTAGTACAGTAGCCGTGTAGTGCTCTCAAAGGACGAGTAGCGTACTTGCGCAAGTTGATGGTTATGAGGTGAGTACTGAGTACTGAGTACTGACCTGTACTTAAGCCGAGCACCGTAGTGAGCAGCGCTATGATGTCAGCGCAGGCGCGTTGTCAACTCGCTCCCCACGCAGCGCCATCTCTGAAGCCACCAGCCGGATCTTGAGGGTGCCTGAGGTGTTCGGAGGCCTGGTTATGCATGTCTGCGCATGTTCACTGTGCTGCAGGCTGAGGGTGAGCGTGGCGAGCTGGTCATTGATGATGACGATGAGGAAGATGTGGAAGTCAACGCCGGCGTCACCTCCCAGTGCGCCCATTTCCAAATCAGGCTGTGAACGTCGGGTGTTTTGGGGCCAATATCCTTCATCCGGATCCTCGCCGTCCACCACCGTACTGTATTGAATCTCGCGCCAAGTCGAGTCACGTCTGTACAGGGTCCAATAAGCTCTGACCTGGCGCTCGCCGTCTCCGAGCCATAACTCGCTATCACGCCGGTCTGCCAGCAAGACGAGGTGTCAGTTGCGTATCAGCATCGTACGCGTATCCGAAGCACTATATGTACAACAACAGTTCTCAAGTCACACCACCCATCGTAAGTCAGTGGTCTACTGCTGTCAATGCGAACTTGAAAGTTGACACAGGGGACAGTTGACGAAAGAAATCCATTCTCAGTTCTGCCACTGTATGGCGACGTCATAGCTTCCGGCGGTCTCACTCGCAGACATAGCCTTCCGGCAACCTGAGGAGTTGCAGTATGGAGCTTGACAACGTTGACTACTTGCAAAGCGCTGTGCTGAAACCGCGTGGCGGGTCAGCTGTACCGTGAACTCCAGGGGCGTCCTTTAGACGCACAGAGTCCGGTCTGCGTCGGCTTTGGCGTTGTGTTGCCCGGGGCCCTGCGCTCTAGGCTTCATTCTTGAAGGAAGGCTGGCCACGGCATCACCGCATGAGC